>WBMW01001490.1:501251-720923 GCA_013396635.1 Penelope pileata | reverse complement strand
CCTGGGGCCGCCCGCCGCCGCAGCCCGGTCCAGCGGGCCCTCAGCGCGTCCCCCGGCGCCAGGCACAGGCAGCCCAGGCACAGGCAGAGCACCCAGCGGGCCGCCGCCGCCATCCCGCTGCCCCNAAGCAGGAGGCAGAGGGGCTGCTCCCCGCGCGCAGCTCGCCCCGAGTGCTGCAGCCGCAGCCCGGGCGAGTTTTTGTGGGGTGTGCGCGTGTGTGAGCGCAGGGTGAGCGAGCCGAGCCCGGCTCCCGGGGCTGCTCCGCGCGATCCGCAGCCAATCGCACCGCCTCCTCCCTCGGCTCCAGCCGCGAGCGGGAGGCAAAGCAAAGGGGAAACCACCACCCAAAGGAAAACGCGCACACACGCGCAGAGACGGAGGTGACTCTGGAAATTCAATCACTGGCACCGACTGCGTCCCCGACGGCAGCTGGGGCGCGGGGCGGTGCGTGTTCCCCTCCCGGCTTCTTCCAGAGGCAGCTACACGCAGCGTGGGATCCGAATGAAACAGAAGTCCCGAGCCAACGCGCACCCAGGCGTCTCCCCTCGAGCAGCGCAGGGCTCGGGTGGGGAAGCCCTGCACGTCGGGGCTCCTCCAGCTCGGCGGGGCTCCGCTGAGAGCATCTCACGTGCCGCCCCTGTGCTGCTTTTCAGCACCACAAGGACAGAAAGTCCCAGCCCTCTGCCAATGTCACAGCATCAGGAACCCCCTCGGGTGTGCAGCATTGCCCCTTCCAAAATATTCTCTGCAACACAGAGGTTGTCTGACCTCACACATCTGCTGGGGGAAAGCACAGATGATCTACAGTAGGGCTTGATGATCTTAGGGGTCTTTTCTAACCTTCATGATTCTATGTAGAAGAGAAGCCTCTCTGGCTTGTCATAGGTTGTAAATATATAGTTTTACATTTGGATAGTGACTTGGTTTCCAACCTGAAGAAGGGAAATAAGAAAAATTAAGCTTGCACCTTAGCACACAGACCTTAGCACACGTTTTTTTTCCCAGCATGGGGCATTCACATTTTCCATGGGTGACAAATTGTGTGATTATCACATGCTAAATGCATCCACGAAAATATGTTGTGTGCTGGAGAGTGAGCTTGCCTGTCAAATCCCACTGAATTTAGGACCTGGATACCAAACACCATTACAATAAGCTTGTCTGTAGCTACAGGAGGCAAGAGCCTACTGGCACATAGGAAGGAGAGAGAAGACTTTCAAAAGCAGACTAAGGATGTTTGTATGCATCCCTACATAGGTTGGAGATAAGAAAGGGTGGTGGAGCACTGGAACAGGTTGCCCAGAGAGGTGGTGGGTGTCCCCTCCCTGGAGACACTCAAGGTCAGGCTGGGGGGGCTCTGAGCACCCTGGTCTAGCTGTGGGTGTCCCTGCACCTTGCAGGGGAGTTGGGACAGATGGCCTTTAACAGTCCCTCCCAACTCAAACAATTCTATATTTGGGTGTTCAAAATCAAGAAATGTCAGTGTTTCATTTTCACAGCGTTTTAAGGCATCTAGTTGGCCATATATATCTAAAAATGTTGTACGTGTCTGTACACTGACAATTTCAATGTTAATGTCAATAGTAAGACTAAGCATGCTTTTCATTTCACTTGTCTATATAAGAAACTTATGTTAGTGCTACATAAAAAGGGTGCATTTGAGCATACTTAATGAAAACAGTGAGGTGTGGCTGGGTTCTTGGACATGAGCATTAAAACCAATGCAGTTCTCTGCAGGAAGAAAATAAAGTGATTTGGACTGACAGCTAAGAAATTCAGCACCTATGGCAATCTCTGGCTTGTACCCATAGCCGAACTGAGTCTCAAGGAAAGTCTTCAGGCAGTTGAAATACTGGAAGTGATATTTCAACTTGAGTCATGTTATTTTCTGTTGGTGTCTTAGTTTCTAACTGAAACTTTCTCTCAGTGTCTGCTACAAAGCTGTGTTTTGGTTCTAGAAAGAAAACATGGCTGATAACACCCGGCAGCGCTGAACAGAACCAAGGACATTTGTATGTCTCTGCCAGGAGAGTAAAGAGGCTGGGGGGGGCCGCAGGGAGCTAGGAGGGGACAAGAATGGGGCAGCTGACCCAAACTGACCAAAGGGATATTCCATGCCATATGACATCATGTAATATAAGGAAGGGAAGTGAGCGGGGAGGGCCCATTTGCTGGGGAATTGGCTGAGCATCGGTCGCGGTCGGTGAGCGATTGTTTTGTACAATCACTTGTTTTGTATATAATTATCATTACTGTTATTGTACTCTATTTTCCTCTTTCTGTTAGTAAATAGTTTTTATCTCAACCCCCGAGTTCTACCTTATTTCTCGATTCTCTCCCCCATCCCAGCTGGGAGGAGGGGGGGGGGGGAGCGAAAGGCTGGGTGGGGTTTCCAGGCCTGCCTGCTGAAACCAGAACAGTTGGTGAGAAGGGTGATTGAAAAAACAAAAAACAAACAAACAAAAAACAAAAAAACACCACCATACAAAAACTAATGAAACAATAAATGGATCCGTTTTTAAGCCTGCAGTGCCAGACAACTAGCCATAAGATGTGATGTTTCGCACAACCAACACACCTTCCAGACTGCGGCCTTGAGCTCAGGCCACTGGAAATCAGGAATGACTTCTGTCAGAAATACTCCAAGACTGCATCCATCCAACTGGTGCCCTATTCAAGCAAAGGACGATTTGACAATAACCAACAGAGGGTTCAGCATGGAAGCTTAAGGCCCTTATTGCTGAGCCTTTCTTTAAAATCTTTTAAGTGTTCGCATAAAGTATGGTTTATGCAAAATTAATTCAGAATTTGGCTTGCAAAGCCTTGCCCTGCCACTTGACTGCAGCTGTTTAAACTAGGTGTCTAAAATAGAAAGTTTGCCCTATACAGCCCTATTGCAGTGAGTGAAGAGAGAGAAAGAGGACACCTGGTGTGAGGCAGAAAGCAGAAAGTGGCTTCTCAGTGCTGCAAGTGCCCCCTTTGAATCCCCCTGTTCAGATGGCTGTTGCTGTTTTTTGAGAATGCTACAGATGCACACGCTGAGTTCCAAACACCTCTCACGTTGTGGACTGTCCCCGTAACATGGTAGGACATACAGTTCTGAAGCTCCCAAAGTTAAAAAAAATATCCTCAACTCAAACTGGACATGTGATTTAAGGGCAGAGCACAGTGACTGCACAAACCCAACTAAACCAGCACATCTAAGTAGCTACTCCTCAGAAGCAAACAATGGCTGGCACTCTCAGACCTGACTTACAAGATGTTGCTGCTATGCACCTCTCTGCTATTTAATGCTGCTCAGAGAACAAAACTCTGGCTGTGTCCCAGAGACCTTACAGTTTAAGCCCATGGGTTTCAGTAGAGTTCTGTTGATTTGTGAGAGACAAAGCCCTTCGAAGCCATCTAACAGTACTATGTGCAATGGCGATGTTGGGCTCCTGGCCTTGGCAGAGGGGCACGGTGCTTCCATATGAACATCACAGAATCTTAGAATATCCCAAGTTGGAAGGGACCCATAAGGATCATCAAGCCCAACTCCTGGCTCCACACAGGACCACCCAAAAATCAGACTATGTATCTCGGAGGTAAGAGCACCCACAGGCTCACCCTCAAAGCGATGGTTCTGACAGTGAACATTTCATCTGCCAGTATCACCGCAGAAACTACCCTTTCCTCTTACAGATGAACTACTTCCAACCAGGAGACATGCTGTGCTTTTTAGCTTTGGCAAAATCATCTCAAAGATCAAATCCAGTGGGTTATTTAGATGATGGTCACATTCCAGCCACTTTTACAACCCTGTAATAACGTGTTTGCATAGAGCATTTATGGGACGGGAGGAGAAGTGAAAAGAAGCAATTCACTGGGACAGTGATGTAAGAGGAAGAGGCTATGAGCAATGCACAGGCTGCCTGTGCTCACCCAGCACAGCAAGATTAAGGGCTGTGCAACTGGCAGTGCCGCCATGGGTGCGTGACACTGTCAGCATACCCAACCTCAGTGGGAGAGAAAGGAAAAAGGACCCAGCAGCAGTTAACATAGATCAAGAACATTAAGACTGAAACACAACTTCCAACTTAATCTTTCTCTAAATTCTCCATTAATGAGTGTCAGCACAATGACTTCTTTTCTCTAAATTCCCCATCAATGAGTGACAGCTCAGTGACCTCTGTACTTTTTCGGGTATGGATACTATCATACTTGACTTTGCTTTGCATCTTTCAGTTACACACCACTGCCGACTGACATCAGGACAGCCCCCATGTCAGTGTTAGTTTCCTGGGTCTGCAGTTCCACAGCTTCCCACAGCACAGCACAGCCTCTCATAGAAGTGTTTCCACAGTGGAGGAGACACTCCCTTGTGCAATATTCCTTTCCCCATGAAACTCAGCAGGATGGTTTAACACTAAGGTCAGTATAAGCAGACTCCAAGTTTGTAATTTCACCACACTGCCTCATGTATGCTAAAATTATAATTTTACTACTAATAAATATCAGTCTTACCATACAGTGCTTCAGCGAGGTACTATGCAAAACTGGAGCTTACCCTGAATCAAAAGGGCTATCTTTGTGGGATGATTTAATCCTCACGACCTCTTGTCTGCAAGCTTTCTGCTGTGGCTGACCAGGAAGACACCAGCTAATCCCAGCTGTCAAGGTCACAGTGCTGCTCTGACCGCCTCAGAGCTGGGAGCTGTCCCAGCATTACTGAGACAGTGTTCCTGGTCCTCACAGCACAATGCAGAGTAACCGTGCTACAGATGTCAGCTTGAACACCCTCAGCTCTCACCAGTCTGCCTCTGAGACTACGGAACACGTGGCCTACCAGTCCTGACCTAGCACATAAATCAAGCTTGGGTAGCAAAAAGCTGTGTTTAATTTAACACTAAGCAGCTCAGAATCGGTGAGGGTGATTTCCTATCCATCTTACTGCAGCTTCATAAGCATGCATTGAACACGCACTCAGCGCTGTACAAAAAATACTCCTGGCTACGCTGCGAAGACACAGGGAGGTACCAGCCTCCAGCTCAAGTCAAGGCATTATTAAAGTGGAATGAGGTTTTTTTCAAAGCTTTTCTGAACTGGGAGAGCAGAACTGCAGGGTGATGTGCCAAAACGAGTCAGTGAGCCTGCTGCTTTCAGCCACTCCAGGCACATCTGAAATTCCAACAGGCACCACTGCAAGCACTCTCAATTATGAATGTGAATTCCTGTGGAGATTCAGACACCTGGCTACAGGGGTCTGGTCTAGCTAGGTGTCTTTGACCCTCTTCTCATCAGTGCAGGGAAAGGAATTGGAAGAGCTATTTCAGCTCACCCAGCGGTAGGCATTGACCAGCCAGTTTGTGTCCGTGCAAATGCAAAGACACTTTAGGAAGTTGTACTGCTGTGACATTCAACTTTAAAGGTTGGAGCAATATTCCTGAGATCATCATGAGCTCCCAAGATGATTCTGTACCTCTCATCTTCAGGGACAGCCATGTGAATATTCAGAAAAGAGGCTCTCCAGATTAGTGCCCACTTTTGAAAAATATAGATCTTGGCACACGAACAGCAGTCTCTGCATCTGAAGACAGCATCTGATTTTGCTGATTGTGGGGGGAAAATCTTTCATCAATTGATGAATATTCATCACTGCTGGTTTGCACACTTACTGGCCTTTGATGAGTTGGCAGAAGCAACAGTGCTATCCTGTCAGCCATGGTTTGTTTTCTTTCAATCTATCAATGTTTATTCCTAAGATATGGATGTATTAAAACATTGAGAAGTAGGCAAAGGGATTTGGCAAAGTGAGAAAATGGTTTCCTTTAAAATGAATATTTTGGTTTAAATAAATTGTGGTTGATTAGTTTGGATTCTGACTAACTCTCCATCTGAAATTCTCCACGGGCATCTTTTCAGCTCAGTTTCTTAAATAACATTTTACTAACAGCAGTGAGGGCTATGGAAAGAACCTGTGGTTTGGTTTTCAGTAGGTATTTTGACACTGGCGCTACTTCCAGAATGGAAATATAGTTCTGCAGTTTTTCTTAATATACTTTGTGGCCTGAGATTCGCTCCAAGTGAAGCAGATGGGTGCTCTAGCCTGGTTGCACTGGTTGGCCAAGTTTCAGAGGGCCAATATACTTAATAACGCAATGAAGTCAGCATTTACTGATATAGTTTACCGTACTTCATTCTCTGACAAAAAATTAATACTAATTTTTAATTGAGGCAGCAATTTCTTCTGCCCCCAGTTTAGCTCTTGGTTTAAAAAATGAACAAGTTAAATGTGTATCTTTCAAAAAGCAAATGGAGAGCTCCTTCAAAGAGACTGCTGGCTCTGTTTTGGAAAGAAGGGAGAAATAGGAAGGCCACGGTGCTGCTCTGACATTTTCATCTTTTCTATTAAAAAGGCCAAATGAAAAGGCCAGATCTGAATCTCTTCCCAGACTAACAGGGAAGTCCAGGCCCGGTTTCACCCACCATGACCTCTAAGCAGCAGCTCACCAAGAGCTAGAAACTAATCACTGCTGCCTGTCAGTGTAAAGAAGCTCTCTAACAGCTGAGCTGTGCTCTTGTATAGGAAAGCTGGGGGACTGCTAGGGCACAGGAGACAAAAGTCTCCTCCAGCGCCTCTGCCAGAGCTATATTGTCAGCAGGAGGAGTATCAACAGTTCCCTTTTTGCTGACTGAACTGACAGTCTCACTTCAGTCTCTGGGACAACCATGCAGCAGATCTTCTTGGGACACATTTCTGGGCACAAGAAGAAGAAGAAAGTGACTGGGAACAGACAGCATTGGATTTGCAAATCATGCCTGACCCACCTGATTGCTTTTTGTGATAAATCAAACTTGTGGATGAGGGGCATCGGTGGATGACATTTATTTTGACTTTAGCAACGGTTTTGTCTGTCTCTCACAATATTGTTGTATTCAGACTAGGGCGTTCTCACGCAGATGGAGGAATGACTAGATGGGTGAAAAAACTATGTGAATGATCAGGCTCAAAGGGTCGATGTTAATGGGACATACTCTAACTGGAGGCCAGCAATAACCGTACTACTGCACAAGTCTATCCTAGGGCCTGATGCTACACTTCTCTGATACATCTCTTGGCAACACACATGAGCCAAAAGCTTTTATTTGCTTTGTATCAATATGCAGTCAAATTCTGAGGCCTTTTCTCTGGGCCAAATCTTCAGTGGACAAAACTGCAGTGATTCACCAGTTTCCATGTTATATGCAAAGTCACAATTCCCCATATTTTAGTAGCCATGCTTAAAAGACTGGCAGTGCTTTTTTCTGAGTCTCTTAAAAAATGATGCTTCTTTGTAAGTAAAATAGTATTACTTCACTGATATAAGCTGCAGTGATTTTCATCAGGTAAGCTTTTGACCTAGGAAGTGCAACAACTCTTAGTAACGGTTCTTAAATTTATCATCTCCACTCTGCTCTCAGCTTTTCAGCTGCCAGCAGAACTGATCCTAGTTATGCCCAAACGGAAACTCAGAAGAACGAAACACCTAAACTTGTTCCCGAGTCTGGGTCCATCCAGCTAATGGGCACGCTGATTGGCTCTTCAAGTTTTCTATTGATAAAGGCAAAATAGGTCATTCAGAAGGCTGAGAAGGGTCAAGGAATGTGTTGATCCTCAATGGTGACGCAACAGCAGTAAAAATGATTTATGCAGAATGAGATCTAGTCTGAGCTTGATGCAGAAATGTATTTTGCATTTTTAATGGAGAAGACTAAATGTGCTGTTAATTTCTTATTTTTCCCCCTCCCCCTTTTTTCTGTCTTGGTTTGCCAAACATAGCAGCTCAATGGAATAATCATCAAAGCAAGAGAGTAGAATAAAAGCTTACCTACCTTCCTGTGTTTATAAAAACAAGACAAACATTTCAGTATGATATACCGACAGGCTCCAAGTCTCAAAACACTGTCCAACTTCCTAAATCACTCCTTCTGGAATATCTAAATAAACTCATCTGCCTTTCTGCACAGAACACAAATCATTTTGGTGCAAACGTACAAACCAGATCTTAGCATGGAGGGCAGATCTCTACACAAAGCAGCTGTAGGGGCATGAAAAGCTACAAAACATGCAGATAGGCAAAAAGAATAACCATCAGCACATGGGCCAAATTCTGCACACACACACTGGAGTGATTATGAAGTGACTCCATCTATCCCGAAGAGTCACTTTAGACTCCCATCCGTGGAGCTGAGATAGCCATTTGAACTACTACAGCTAATCCAGTACTATTTCTATTTCCCTGCTCCCCACTCAGAAGAAGCAGGAAAGATGCTAAGGGGTCAAAGAATGCTGCTGTAGAAGCAGGTACCAAACTCCAGCTGGTGCGTGCGTGTGTGTACTGATGCACCTGCAGGTAGACATCTGAGGCAGAATCAACTCGAAACTCTGTGAAATGCTGGCTATGTGTAAGACAGCCTGACTTTCTCCTTCCCCTAAGTAATACAGAAGTTACTTGCCTTATGGGTGGGCAGGGCTGGACTTTCCTAGCTGATCACCCAACTGTGCTTGTTCTCCCACGGTACTGCACAAAGATAGGCTCAGTGTGTGCTCCTCATTTGATCTCTCCTATGCTGGAGAGGATAACTGCAGGTCATCCAGAGGCATCAGCCTTCAGAGCTACAGTCACTGCAGCTCCATTCAGGCGTGCAAATCCCACTTCCTCCCTGCTGGGCCCTGGCAGCTCTTTGCTAGCACAGCTCCATCCCCATCCACCACGGAGACTCCAGTTTGTGCTGTGCAGCAGCTTAACTTGCAAGCAGCCTCGCCTTTTTATTCCTTAGCCCCAGGCACCCAGTAGGCCTCAAACTTAATTAACTTTATTTAAATGATGAACAACTTCTGTGCCACCGTCAGGGCCAGCCTCACCACCCTCCCTTTCAGCAGCCCCTTCTAAAAGCGCTGTTTAAAACCTCCACCAAAAACTTATAGGTTTCCACTTTTCCAGAGCTTGTCATGTAATGCACGTACCTGGTAACTCCGAAGCTATTTGTTCCCTCCACACAAGCATTCGGAAGTCCCGCGGAAGAGGAAACCACAAATACTCCTTCTGGGGGAAATGAAATAATTACACATTTGCATAACAAAGTGATACTAACAAAATCTGTGCAGCATGTGAAGGCCAATCCCACAGTTACGTTTATTAGTTGCCTGGCTTTCAGGCTTTCCAGAATGTACTTACAAAAGCAATCTCCACTGCTGTGGCTCCTCCATCCAGTTCTCGCTGTCATCTGGTGAATAGCCTCGCAGCTTCACCTCAGCTGGCTCACACCAGCCCTCTGCACCATCTGTTTGCTGTTCTCACATGGGCTCCTGCCACCAAATCCTTGGGTCAGTGACACCAGCTTTGCTCCCAGCTGCATGTGTCCGACCCCCCTAAGTCAGCCCCGCTCTTTCTGGACCCATAACCTCTGGCTATGTTGTCCCCCCCACTGCCAAAAAAAGCCATTGCTTGTCTCTTTTCACTGGATTTGGTCCTGTGACCCACTCAGCAGAATCCACTGCTGTCAGCTCTGAAGGACTCACTGATCCCAAGCCAAATCATTCCCCTACATCCCCTCTATACACGTTCCCATGCACAATGCCATAAAGTTCATAACCAGCACAGGAGAACACTAAACAGCACATCAGCAAGCACTGCTTGGACTTGTGCTACACAGACTGCAATATGACGAGCTGGCTCTCCTCTTCCTTTTGTTGGGGAACAAAGCAGTGCTCTCTCCCACTAAATCTCCTGGTTTTAGAGATGTGCATGGAAACTCATCTTCTGCTAGGCAGGGTCGCTGGGAGAAACTTGAACCAAACTACTCCTGTGTGCAGCTATTACATATCCCCATTTTGCTTTCTTTTTTATGCTCACTAGGCTGGGTGTTTGCTCAGGTGGCCAGCATCAGCCCTCCCGTTGGAGGTGCCTTCCCAGCATAATTTCTTCTCTAGGGCCTGGAGATCACATGTTTCTCTCATCACAGAGAACTTCTGCTGTGGGATCTGTAATAACTCTGCTTGGAGTCGAGCTGAAATAAAACATGCCTCAAGAGAACAATAGCCAAATAACAAGAATGATGTTTTTTCTTCTTGTAAAGAGCATGTACTGCACACGGGGCTAATCTGCATGGCTTCAGTACATTCAGCACCTGTGTTTTTGTTTTCTTTGCAGTGGGAACAGTGGCTTGGCCTGCACTGCTTGTCCCTGCCTGCCTCGCAGAGAATTGCCCAAAGGTTTTATTCATTTTTAATCTGATTTCTTTTCTGTATGTGGGGAGTTGGAGTTAATGGAGAATTTTCCCCTACAATGCCTTTTGCTGATGGCCAAAAAGAGAACATCTAACGACCAAGCTGAGTGCTCTTTGGAGGTCTGCTTGTTCTTTACATGAGATAAGGGTCAACTCTTAAGGTGGTACTGGCACCCTCTGTTTCCTTCTTTCAGCTGTGAAGAGGCAACTGGATTGGCAAGGCTGCAGCTGGAATCATGAATTTCAGAGTCTGGGCAGTGCTCCTGCATTTTCTGAGCACTTTACTGTAAACTGTAAACTTCAAATGTGGGGCTTAGCTACCTCTGTTGCTTGGGTTCTTTGTATAGCTGAACTTCCATGAAACTGCTTTTGCTCTGGGAACACAAAACTGCTAAGGCCTCTTCACACTGCGCTCACCAGACTTTCATTTAATGTAAAACAAAAGATTTCTAACTACGTCAAAGCATCCTGTTGTGATAGTTTAAGAACAAAGAACTTCAGATTTTGGTTTAAAATGACTTTTCAAAGCATTGTATTTTGCACTAAATAATAGCTCTTCCTGTGATTCTGTCTGTGGCTCAGGATGGAGCTGTTCACCACCAATCTCATGCTACTTTTTGGCTTCACCCTATTATCCAAAATAACAACAACAAATTCTCCAAACTGGCAAGGAAGACCAAAGGTCTACACTCCACATGAAAAGAACAAAACTATGATTTTAGTAATAGAAAAGAATCCAAAACATATACAAGCTAATAATGTCTGTTGTCTGTAACTCATTTACACAGTTTAAACATGCTTGAAAAATAACCCCCACTGGTGTAAAATCCTGAGTTCAGCAGGGTCCTTTGCAAGGATGCACTTTCTTGATGATGCCTAAAATTAGTTATCTTAGGGCAGCGTGCCCACTCTGCTTCTGCAGAAAACGTCGTGATCGGTGATGATACAGGGTCTCTTTTCAGAACAGAATACAGAAATTTCCAGTCCCCTTGCATTTATAGCAGGGAAGAATTTCAGCCTGGACAGTTTGTGTCTGTCTCTGCTGAAGAGTCACAGAGCGTAGGAACATACTCATGGAGCTTTCATGTGGTAATCAGTCTTTGGAAAGCTTTTCTCCTGATTACCACATGTTTGGCATGTCTGCTTCTGTATGTGTCAACCCAAAGCTGAACAGTGACAAGATGTTGGGAAAAACCACCACTGTCATTTAGAGAGACAGCATTTAGTTGATTCTAGGCACTAACCTATTTGTCCAAGGAAATGAACCTTTTCTTTAAAAATGCAAGCCAGATTATCAAAGTGTTTGGGGACAGATTTTCACTTAGAGCAGAGACTAGATTTCTTCCACTTAGGACTGGCAAAGGACTATGACACATAATTTACGAGCTTTCATTTGTGATAACACCCTGGGGTCCTAAGTTTTGAATGTCATGACACCAGGAGATTAGCTCATTGGCAACGATGGCTGGGAAGGAATCTAACCAGTTTTACTGAGCAGTCAGTAATTCTGTAAGCTCAGTGAACACCATTCTTTCACATCAGAAACTACAGTTTACCTTTCGTCTGAAATAAGGTTTCTCACTCCAGTCAAAAATTGAAAGAAATTACAATTCCAAAGCACCAACTGTGAAAGACGAGGCTTCATGTGTCTTTACAGCTTTTCAGCTACCTGTCTTTAGAGACATACAGTGCATTGGTGTTTTCACTGGCCTGAAACATGTGAAGTCCGCTTGGTCCAAATTTCCTTCCAGTTTCCTACAGATGTAGACACAACACTCTCCCAGACCTCTGGCTATTTCTTAGGATCAAGAGCATTGATCAACAAGACGTTAAACAAACAAACAAACAAAAAAAAATAGCAGCTGAACTTCCGAAGTTGAAAATTTATTTCTATTAAGCTTTACTTCATCTATTTTTTCCCTTTTATATACTATTGCTATAACTCTGAGACAACGCTCTCCAGACTCCAGGAACTAATTTCCAACTTAGGCATTTTAACACTGTGTTAAAATCTGATCAGATTGAGAATGATGACAATTTATTTGCTGAGAAGAATGGAAAAATGTAATTCATGCTCTTTTTACCAACACTTTCTACCAACCAATTGTCCCTTCTGCTGGCCTTCATTTGAGCATTTCTTTCTCTCCAGTGATCAAGAGGCAAAAACTAATGTTTTCAGAATGGCTTAGGAGCTCTGATTTTGTCTTGCTAAAGATATATCCCAAATTCTGAGCTGTGCTATAAAAGCAATTTCACTTTAATGCTATAAAAACGTTACTGGTCAATCTGTAGTCCTTCCCTTGAGCTGCCTCAAGACACAGGGGCCACAAATTGTGGCTGTGTCAATTACAGAAGCCAACTCTTCAGATGAGATGCAAGGAATGACGAAAAACAATATGTTTGGTACTGCTGAACAAGGGAAACATCTTGAAGCACCAAGGTCAGAAGTCTGTCCCAGCAGAGCAAGGCATTCCCTCTGCAGACACGTTTCCAACACATGACTCTCCGCAAAATCCAAGTTAACCATGGTCATGTGCTTTTATTCTTTCCACTAACAGCACTGGGAGGAGGCACAATCAACCTACCTGCCCGCTTGTTTCCTGAGCAGCCTTCACCTTGCTGCTGTCAGTGCCCCTACGCGTAGGGCTCCAGCAAAGCCGTGCCTCCGGGGCCCGCAGCTGCCTGAGAGCTGCCTGCCACTGGCATCTGCAGCAGCTACGCTAGAGGGCTCTGCTGGCCTGGCGATGGAGGCAGTGGCAGAGGCCTGCGGTGGAGTCCAGGCCCCCAGCCTCACTCCGCCTCACCATGCTCTGTCTGGGTGCTTCCTCTGCAGCCTGGCTGTGGCTCATGGACCTGGGACCAGAGCACCGACCTCCAGCACAACTGTTGGGGTGCTACGGGATGGAGCGCTCTACCTAAAAGCAAGATGCTACAGTAAAAGATTTTATTATATTTTGGAAATGGCAGAACTTCATAATGTTGAAAGTTTTATGGGAAAGAAAACAAGGCTTCTAAGTCTCTCCCAAATTATTGCAGCTTTGAAGTAACAGCTTTCACTTTGTAATTGTTGGAACACTCTCTCTCCTCGCAGTAAAGGGATCTTTAATGTGCCAACTGCTAAGACCGAGGCTTGCTGCCTTTTCCAAAGGGAACATGCTTGTGATGAGGCTGGTAGATAAACCTCGCCCTATGGTAAGCCTAGCAGCATCGCTACCATCTGTTTTTCTCTTGTCTGAGTTCCCTCCCTTGTCCTTTTTACCAATGCACGGTACTAAGGCCAGGAAAGATCATTAAAATCGTCTAGTCCCTTAAACAACAAGGTCCAGAGAATTTTATCCAGCCCCTTTCTGCCTTTGTTTCCTCCATTTTCACCTCCACATCTCTTTTCTTTTCTCTGTTGTTATTTCTTTTGTTTCCTGCAAGTTCTTTCTGCTGCTTAGCTTTGTGCCGTTTTCCAGTAAGCAGACAGCTATGTTGGTGGTTCTGCCAGCTGGGTCATGTAAGTATGGGCAATGTATCCAAGTGCCCTGGGAATGGAAGAGTCCCTTGGGCCATTGCATGGCTGCCTGAACTTCTGGCAAGCTGGTACTAGAACAGCAGCAAGAGCAGGAATGGAGGAAAAGCGTCCTTCAAGGAACCAATCGTGACATCAAAATGCTGTAGATTTCCTTATGTTTACCAGTCTATTTGGTGCAGTTTCTCTCTGCTACCCTGTAAATGGCTTAGTCCACATTAAATAGTGTTGGCTGCTTGACAGAGGTCCAAGCCTTCCTGAAAAAGTCTCCCAGGAAAAATGTAAAATACCTCATTGTTGGGGCTCTGGGAGACAGTAGTTTCCTCTTTACTCCAGGAAAGAGTGCAGCATCTCCAACAGTCCTAGCTGCCCTGCTGCATTAGCAGTTGTGGGACATGAGCCAGCAGTCTGCTCCTGCAGCCTAGAAGGCCAACTGTATCCTGGGCTGCGTCGAAGAGGGGTGGCCAGCAGGGCGAGGCAGGGGATTGTCTCCCTCTACTCTGCCCTTGTGAGGCCCCATCCAGAGTACTGCATCCAGGCCTGGGGTCCCCAGCACAAGAAAGATGTGGAACTGTTGGAGCAAGTCCAGAGGAGGGCCACAAAGATGATCTGGAGCACCTCTTCTATGAAGAAAGGTTGAGGGAGCTGAGCTTGTTCAGCCTGGAGAAGAGAAGGCTCCAGGGAGACCTCACTGTGGCCTTCCAGTACTTGAGGAGAGCTTATAAACAAGAGGGAGATCAACTTTTTACGTGGGCAGATAGTGATAGGACAAGGTGGAACAGTTTAAACTAAAAGAGGGGAAATTTAGATTAGATATTAAGGGGAAATTCTTTACTCAGAATGGTGAGGCACTGGCACAGGCTGCCCAGAGAAGCCATAGATGCCCCATCCCTGGATGGGGTTGGATGGGGCCTTGGGCAGCCAGATCTGGTGGGTGGCAATCCTGCCCAAGGCAGGGTTGGAACTGGATGCGTTTTAAGACCCCTCCCAATTCAAGCCATTCTGTGGTTCTATGATTCCCTCTAGGTGCTTTGCAATTCACACCCCCTGTGGGGCTTCACAGAGGGCAAACAAGAGGCCCAGATACATGGACTCTACAGAAGTGGGGCATCTTCCCTCCACTTCCTTCAAGGAGCTAGGCACAAAGTAACTCAAAACCAGCAACATGCCCCCCTGCAAGGAAAACACAAGGTAAAGCTCATTAAACTGTTTATTTTCTTCTAAACTACTCTAAACTAGCTGAAGAAATCATAGAGAGAAAAGCCACATAGATGGGGACTTTAGGTCCGTCTGTCAACAATATGGTCATAGATAGCCACATGGACATACAGATCTGATTTAATATCTGTCCGTGTTGTGTTGTCTCCTGGGTTGAGCTGAAACACAGAATATTACAGACACCCAGTCAGGAGAGACAAGGCAAGTTTTTTAATTCCATCAGTTTGCTTGTTCCTTTGGAACATAAGGTTTAATAAATGCAACTAGGCTTGAGGATGGGGATTCCTCAATGGAAACTAATAACCAGGCACTGGGCAGTCTTATTTCTTCTGCACTGCTTCTAGCAGATAGACAATGATAGAGCTCTTGTAGCTAAATGCAGCTAGGAGCAACTGGACTATTGTCTGGTCAAAGAGAAGGCCCAGTTGCAAAGACCAGGCAGCTGGTACAGAATCTGGTCAAGTTGAAACCAATGAGAGTGAGAACTCCTGCTCATTTCAGTTTGGCCCATAAGTCTCAAAAGCTTGTTCTGCATCAGTGAGGATTACAGAAAAGCCAAAACCAGATGGATCTCAAGGGGACTCGGGCTTGTGCCCTGCAACCTGTGAGGGGACACAATGTACGCACACAAACACTCCTTAGCATGGCTGTTGGCATGCAAGGATCTTTCACATAGACAATAAAGAATTGCTGATATATTACAAATGTTCTGCAGCTGCAGGAAGGACTGGTGGCCCACTTTCAATGCAACCAAACACATTTTTAGTATGCATTTTTGAATTTCTAACAAACCAATGCACTTATTTCAAAATGCATATAATTTGATATTTTGTACTGTTACTGTTCACATGCAATCATCTTTCATGGGAAGCACATCAAAGAAACCGTCATCCTAGACCTATTCTGTACAAACCCAAATAAATTATTGCCCAGCTTAGTTCATGTTGGTTTTGAGAGTAACCAAAGACTGGGTGTGTTTGTCACATTCAATCTATAGCCCAAAGACTTCAGCTGTAAAGTTTAAAGAAGTGCACATAGCACCAAATGAACACAGTCAGTTTCTTACAGAAGGAAGCTGTCTATAGTGTTATTACTCATTCAGCTCCCAACAGAAAAGATAAAGTACATGTGGCAATTTAATCAGCTTTCATCTATGGCTGAAAATGGGATGTTGGGGTATGACATGAGCATATGAGATCATTAGGGATATGAGCATATGAGATCATTTGTTTGAATTCATCTACTGTGTAAATAAATGGTACAGATCAATCAACCTCAGCAATAACAGTATTAGACTCCTTTTTACGTGAAAGCAAAGCCTATGTTTGTGCTGTCAACAGTACGTGACAGTCATACATTCATCCATTATGTAACACTACTAAGGCACAACATTCCTTTTTTTTAATTTTTATTCAATTGAAAATTCTTCTGTACCATTTACTGTGTGCTGGTGAAACAGTTCTCTGCAAAAAGACACATCTAGTGTCAAATTTCTCTTTTGTGTGGGACAGGGTTTAAAATTTAAGTTTGACCCTTCTGCCAGTGGCATTCTCAATCTGCTGCAAGGTTATAATAAATCGGACCACTTTCCTCAAGACTTCTTCCAACTTTAGTATTAAGGAGGAAGAATAATGATTGTGCATGGTTGGGAAAAGAATTCTGCTGGTCACAGTTCACCACTGCAAAAGTACAGTGGTGGAAGATGGCCCTTGTGTCAGATGGGGCTGTTCATTCTGCTTTCTGGATTTGCTGGTGTTCATTGGGCCCAGCCAGGACCTGGGATATTGTATTTCCTACAAGCTGCAGCTTTTGTTTCAAAGTATCCATATTTATTTATTTTTACCCACCTGCTGTCATGTTTCATAACAGGCTTGATTTTTAAGGAGGAGGTGAATATAGGGACCACTAGCCCCACTTCACATTGCCAACGTTTTAAGAATTTTTGCTTTTAGCTAGAGGCACGTCATCCTCTGAGTAAAAAACAGCATCTTTCCATGCCAGATGTACCTGCTGATACACTTCCATACTTCAGTCCCCACATCTCCAGCCAGTGCTGCTTTCTTCCTCAGCCTGTTCACTTTCCCAGCACTTTCCCTTCCTTAGCACTTCCAGGCAATTTACTTAACAGAATATAATCTCGGCCTGTAGCCTATCCTGGCAGTAATGGCAACACTTGCTAGATCTGGCTAGGAGGAAGTGCTGGGAAAAAGAGAAGGAAGAAGTGAAACCCTGCTTTGGAGACCCTTCTCTTTTATCAGTCAGTTCAACTTCTGATTTGTGCCTTTAAAAGGGAAAGGCCTAGATGGTCTAGAGTCTAAACACGGTAAGCTAAATTTATTCTGACAGGGGCAAAAGCAGTTGCATTAACTAGGGGAATAGCATGTCTTGGTAAGCCTGAAATATTAGGTGTATATTGGTAAAGGCACTAGTTGCAATCAGACCCAATTGTTCAGCAGTCAAATTCCACTGCATAAAGGAAATTTAGAATACTGCAAAAAAGACATTTACCTTGGGATTCACATTTATTATTTTCCCATCACGTTTGTTCTTGAAGTGTACTCCACAGCTATCTTCTGCAATCACTTCGTAATTTGGGCTGGGAGATGAACTGATGAAATTTTTATTCCAGTTGTAAAAGCTGTGAAAATATGAAACAGAAATGCTGTATTTTCAATGGATGTTACCCTTCTGGCTCAAAGGGCAGACTCTGACCTCCTCATTCACACAGAGTAGTTCCTGACTCCGTAAGAGCCCCTCAGAAATTCCAACAGATTCACTGAGGAGCACAGGTCTACTAAATATTAGAAAACCTGTCCAAATGTTGCCCCGCACATCTGATCTCTGGCTTAGCTGTCTGAGGCCCCTAGCTGTCTCCTCATCTACTCAGTGTTAGTGTTACTAAGAGATTCAGCGCCTGGCTTATAACTAGTGGGAAGTGGCAGTGCTTGAGAACTACTACTGTGATGGAAACAGCTCTGGAGACCACCTGAAAGTGCTTCCCGGACCACCACAGATCTGCAAACCAGATGTGGGAACCAACAGCTTCCCCTTTGGATCTCACTGTAACTCTCTTGCTGCCTCACTGTTTTCCTTTCTCTTGTTTTTTAAGGTAATTCTGGTAGTAAAGAGTTTCTGGATGTTTCCTTGTAGGCCAGATACAGCAAAAGGGGCTGAACTTCAGTTCCCCAGGGAAAATCCCAGCTCCCCAAAGAGGCGTACGTGTCAGTCTGCAATTGACTCTAGAGCAAAGCGTTCCATCAGACAGACCATGGACACTAACTTCCAAAACATCCAGCACTGAACACAAAGTCCAAAGGAATGATCAGCCTGCTGTGCTAAATAGAGAATGGACAAAATAGGATTTCAGCTGCTTATTGGTTTTACTTCTAAGTTGGAAGTGCTGGAATTCTATGAGGCTTCTCACACTTTTGGCTGTTGACTTTTCAAACTGATGGTTTTTTTTTTTTTAAATCTCCTGACCTCAGCCCTTCTGAATTTTGTACTTGCCACACAGCCAACTAATACTGGCACTGAGGGACATGGCTCAGGGGGCATGGTGGTGATGGACTGGCAGTTGGACTAAATGATCTGGAGCACAGGAAGTTCCGCACCAACATGCGGAAGAACTTCTTCACGGTGCGGGTGACGGAGCACTGGAACAGGCTGCCCAGGGAGGTTGTGGAGTCTCCTTCCCTGGAGATATTCAAGACCCGCCTGGACGCCTACCTGTGCAACCTGCTGTAGGGAACCTGCTCTGGCAGGGGGGTTGGACTCGATGATCTCTTGAGGTCCCTTCCAACCCCTGCAATTCTGTGATTCTGTGATCTTAGAGGTCTTTTCCAACCTTCATGATTCCATGATTTTATGAAGCAGCTGAGATTTGCACATGCATTGTTATAACCTGTTTAGAAACTTTTCAGCTCAGATGCAACTGCTAATCGCATGATGTAATGGCACTGCTACCCCCTCCTCCCTGAGATACTCATTTGATTCCCAAAATGGCACGCTGCATTACTGCTACTGATCAGATCAGCATATCTTTCTGCAAAAGGAGGAGGAGGTGGGAGGAAGTCAGGAAATTATTCTTGGTATAAGGAGAATTTGAGAAACTTAGAAAACACAGAGCCTTTTATTTTTTAGTCTTCTGCAAGGATATTCCATTCCAGCTAGATAGTTTTAAAAGTGCCTTCATTTCTTCCCCACTTTGAAAGAGTGTAAAATGAGAGGCCTCACTGTTACATATAATACTGAGCCTTTTTACAATGTGAACACCTCTAGTCAAAACAGACTAATGTACAATGACGTAGAGAGGAGTTTACAACACCCTTACGGAATTCATTCTGACATCAGTGAAGACAGTGGGTGATTTGCCACTGTAGTCAATGGCCCCGGATTACAGCCAGATAACATAAAATGAACTTAGAGGTGTACTCAGCACAAAGTTATGTCCTTGAGAAAACAGATCAATGCAAGTAGGAGCTGCCCTCTGGAACTCTGTGCAGCCCAACATTTGGATGTCTGCAAAAAATGAGAGCAACGTGGGCAGACATAACTCATTCAGCTTAGTGGTAGTAACTGTTTTGCTTTAACACAGTAATTGGTCAAATTAGTTTGTTCTTTATACAATTATTTAATGCTCCTGAGCCCCCTATTAAGCACTAAACATATTTTCACTCTCTATTTAAATCTAAGAATATGTAAAAATCTATATACAAACTAAATGCAAATTCTTTTCACTCTCTGCAGGTACATCATTTCATCTATGCATCTTTCCCCTGTCCCCTGGGACACAACTTGGTTAATGAGACAAATCGCACAAATGGAAATTGTTCTGCTGGAAAACCACTACCAGATTAGGAAGGATTTGGTCTACATTATCTCAGGGGGTAGGGGGAAATGTCTCTGCAAAGACTTCCCCACATTCATTATAAAGAAATTAAACATCTGAAGGAGGAAATAGGCAATTAGCTACTGGATAATAACTTCCTGCATTTTGCCAAGGTTCCAACCCCACTGCTATAACACTTCCGCATTTAAGTCACTGGGAACTTTGGATGGAAGGCAAGATCAGGGCTCAGACTGGCTTTATGCTGGGTAATGAACGTCTATTGCTAACAGTTTTGTTGTCGACTCTCTTGATCCATGACAAATGAGTTTTCACCATGTGCTCAGATGCTAGAGATGAATCCATAGGCCACTGGCAAAATTAAGTGAGACTCTGAACTCCACACTGAGGAAAAAGAGAATGAGGCAATGCCCCGTGCAACTCTCTGGCTGCCTTTCCCACGTGCAAGTGGAAAGAAATGCTGCACTCTGCACTTCCTGGCATTACCATGCTCTCTTAAACAAAGATCAAAATAAAATGTGAAGGCTGCTGCTATGAGTAAAGACTTTGGAGATGTCTGCCACTGAAAGACATTTCCCCTGCATACCTTCACTTGTGTTATTCACTGGGAAGTGACACAACTGACATCATCAAGAGATTCAAGTAATCCTTGCGCCCAGCTTCAGCAGGCAGGATGGGAAGGGCTGCTGCAGCTAGAGAGCAATGTTACTGGAAGGGCAAAGTGATGCATGCAAGCTGGAAATACACCTCGCCAGCAGGTGAATTGTGATCAGAGGAGTGAGTGGTTGGAGAATGCTGAAATCTGATCAACGTCATCAATGTGGGGAGTCAGGACCAAGGGAGCATTATCTCATCCCTGTTTCTTTCTCTAGATTAAATACCAAGCCAAACTTCATCAGGAAGTCCTATTTATGAGTCACTATAATCCCAATCTAACCAAACTGATTTTTATTAGCAGAACTACATGTGGCTTTAAATATTTATATTATCCTGAGATGAAAACATGGTATCAGATGAACAGGATTAAATGCCAAGGACAAAATTTGAACTGTGCATTTTTTCTATTATTATTTTGCTTGATTCCATGTGTTTTGGAACAAATGTAGCAGTTTTCAGCACGGCACTTAAATATGTGGAGCATGAAAGACTTAACAGTGCCCACAGTCCAGCTGCAAGAAGAATGCATCTTGTTTTTTTTTAAACAATGACTTGCTGGTGCAGTGGTATATAACAAGTACCACACTCTATGGGAACACAGACTGAAATATGCAAGGTGGTTTTTTTTATCATTCATCAGCTAATTCTGGTCTGAGCAAGTTTTCATTCTGCAGGCAGGCAAATGCCCTCCCAAAACACAGGAATAAGAATACAGATTTTTGTATCCTTATAGTTATCCTTCGGGTACCAAGATGGCAGCACATCAAACCACATGGTGCTTATGGAACATCTTTCATCCAAAAATCTCTGGGTCCTTTTATAAACATGCTTTATACCACTTGACATTCTTGTGAGATGTAAGGCAGGCCTTATTACAGCTCATCAGTGGCTGGGGGAGCCAGGGCACAGAAAACAGCAGACATTTTCCTTGGGATACTCATGCTGATGGCAGACCAGTGAAGAGTCCCAGCTGCCAGCCCTGGCCAGGAGATGGGCTGCTTTGGTTGGAGTCCTGTGGCTGCTCACATTCAGGGAGCTGACCAGCTGTTTTCCTGCAGGCAAACCCTTGACAAGGTTACAAACTGAATTTTGAACCCTGAGCATGACTGTCCCCCTTTTCCCTCCTTATTCTGCAGCGGAAAACTAGTTGTGATGGAAAAAGTATTTAGGTTATTCTAGGGGTGGAAAGGCAATAAATGGTTGAATCATAGAATCATTAAGGTTGGAAAAGACCTGTAAGATCATCAAGCCTGGACCGACTGGAGAGGGCTTCAGACACAGAACAAACCAAGGGCTGCCAATCATCGTCTGACCAAAAGAAAAGGAGGTGTGTATCTCCAGGGTAAGTGCTTTGTTGTCCCAACTTAGTATTTACTATTTAAATCAGCAAAATCAGGGAGAGAGAACACAGTGTAAAGGTGTTTATGTCTGTGTTGGCCTGCCTTTGATCCCATGGGATTAGGTTATACTACCCTATTCTTTCTTCCCCTCAGGATAAGGATTGGTTCCTTGATTCAACTCTCTACTTTTCCCACCCACACATACACCAAGATAAAACCATTCCCTATAGCAGACTGGGACTTCAGTCAAAAACTAATTATAAACAATGATGGCGCAACAGCTTTTTTCAGCTTGTGGTTCCATGAATTTGCTATGCAAACTCTGGCTTTAGACCCCCTCCTGGTAACTTACAGACCAGCTTCCTGCAGTTGGGCAGCAGCAGAAGGCTGCAGACAAGGGCGATATGGGCATCCAGGATAACAAAGGAGAGCAGAAATGGAAATAAACCCCTTTAATCTGACATTGTCTTCCCTTCTGCCCTCCAGAAGGAGCGTGCTGGTGATCTTTCTAACAAGAGGGAGAAACTGGCAATATGCATGTGCATGCCAAATATGGCAAAGCAGCAACAAACTTGGATGGGATTCGGTCTGCCTGTCCTTCCACTGCTTTCTGGTGCAAATGGGGTCAATGCCTCAGTGGGACATGACGCTGCGTAATACGGCACATATGCCTGAGTCCACGCCAGCTGCGGTTTCATAATAAGATGCATGTCACAGACCTCTGGTTACACAAGAACAAACTACTTTTTCCACCTAAGAAATTTAAAAGATGCTTAATGTTGCTTTTCCTTTTCACTTTGAAGAAGCTTGGAGTGAACTAATTGTATTTGTCAAATGATTACCAAGGTAGGGTAAGATTTGTTATAGGACTTTGGAAAACTAAGGTTGTTTGATTTGCCCACAGCTACTGTGCACAGTAGCTATTTTTGGTGATTTTTTTTCCTGCTTTCCTTTGCTATATTGCCAGTGCTGGATTAAAGCCCGGTAACACTCAGCTAAACTCACATGGCTGATTATCCTCCAAACTGGTTGTAAATCAGGAGCAACTCCAGTAAACTCTTATATAAAATTGGTAGAAATGAACAAGGAACCACTTCATGCCCTGGGTTCCTATCGGCAGTGGAAAAGCACAGCACCACCAGCAGTGCCTGCACTTCCAAAGTGGTGTCACCACAGCAGATATCATCTGAGAAGTCCTCTTTATGCTACTGGCATGCAGTTCTGGGGATCTCTGCCTCTAATCTGCAACCAGGCTTCCCTGCTCAGAGCCAGCATGGATGTCAGCACAGCAGCCAGAAATAATCCTTGGGACAGTTTTGGCCTTACCTTTGCAATGTAGTCATGTAGTTTTCTGTGTCTCACTAGTGAACTTGGGAGACAGCCCCATCGGTGCTGGGCTCAGCAATGCTCTCTCACTTCTGCGAGTGGTGCCACAATGAGCACGACGCCAGCGCCAAACCTGGTGGAGACGCAGCTTCTCTCTCGCTCCCACCTGGACAGCTCCTGTGGCAGCGCCAGCAGCAGCACCTTCTCCCCACGGCTCCTGCATATAGCCTCACCTGTCCCCACCACGCAATAGCAGAAAGCTGCAATCTGTCTCAGCACAGATCAGTGGCAAAGCTGCCACTGACTGCAGCATCGCTAACGCTCACTCAGCGTGTTCAACAAGCACAGGACAGCAATCAACGCTCTGCTGCTCATCACTGGGATGACATCTACTCCATGGCTATGAAGCTTATGAATAGCAATAGTCTGAAAATGTCTCACAGAGCTGCTGACTGCTGACTCCCCCTTTTTGCTGTACGGCTTTAAAAACGAGTTTTCTCCTTAGCATGGAAGCTAAGGCTGATGATGAATGCTAAGCACAGTGAGTACAAGGTGCTGTCCAGTGGGGCACTGGCTGGCTTTAGGCTTGCTTCCATTTAACACCGTCAGTGGTGTGCTGGAGCAGCTTCGAGATCACAGAGCTCCTCTCAGCACTCCTCTTACCCACTCCTCCTGATAACCCCAACCACATGGCTGCTCCACATTTAGCCTAAGATCTGCCTGTAAAATTGCCCACTTTCCCTTCTGTAAAGGAGGGAAGAAGAGTGTGATATACAAAAACAAGGAGCAACTGTGGCTTCCGCTAATCTGATTTGCAACTGCCTGCCTGCAGCCTGTAATTCAGCTCCATGGGCACACCATGGAGAGAGGTGGAGATAAATGCCAGGTGGATACAAGAAGGTGTATGCTAGGGGTGAGCTTCACCACATCGCCTGGGAAATGTACACTCAGGCTGGACAAGAGCATAATACAAATCTCAATCTTATGATGTAGGCTGGATGCACCTCAGGGTCTCACGGGAAGGCAATTCAAAGCTGTCCCACAGGAGAAGCTAAAGAGCTCACAAAAGCATTGGGCAAAAGGATTCAAGAATAGAAACTCAACGTGGAACCCTCCAAAGTCATAGGTTTTCTAGTTTAAACAACTAAAGCCCTGTAACATGGTGATTCTGAGAAGTATGGGCTCCATACACATCTTTTCATAAAGGCAGACACTTGTGGAGGAAGTAAAGAGGGAGAAAGGCCTTTAAAACACTTTTGACCAGCAAAACAACTCATTTAAGATGGCACATTATAACGTACAGCAAGGTCAGACAACACGATTCCTGCAATAGCTAAGAGGAGGAACGCAGCAGGGAGGAGCTGATCCATTTGCCTGACTTTGGATGCTTCACATCTGACACTTTCCTCCTTCATGCAGCTCTGATCAAAGTGTTAACTAAACAGTGCATTTAGAGCTCATCATGGCTTGGCATATTTCTCAGACAGAAGAGCAGCAACACAAAGAGGACTTGGAAAGCAATTCTGTTGCACAAAAGAGTTAGAATTCCCACAGCCAACAGATGCTATCGTCCTGCAATTCAGTTTTTCAACTTTTTTCTTGACAGAATAATAAGAACCTCTAATCTTCTTGTAAAATAGTCATTTTATATCGGAAAACACAATTACCTTTTTTCTCAGCTACAGCTGGTACACACCTCTTTTGTCTGTGCCCATTGGTAGCTGCTGCACAGTTCATGTTGTTGGGCCATCTACCAGCATCTGAGATGGTTGGATTTTCTTCCTCTGCTCACACACATGCTGAACACTGTTGCACACAGCTTACTCGTCAGGTAGGTTTTATCCAGGTCATGAACTATCTTTGAATCAAAGATCATTTCAAATATGTGTAACACAGTCAAGAGCACATCTACTCTTATCTACAAACACATTCCCCCCACCATGGGTATCCTACAGGCAGCAATGGGAACCAGATGATAAACCTGTGCATCTCTGCTACCTCACAACCTGCCCACTGTCCTGTCTTGTCATCCTGTTATGCCACAAGCCATTGCACTTCATCTTCTGTCAAAGCCAACGGACTGACTGGGACACAAATTTCAGTCCTCATAATCTGGGTGTGTGCCTCAAGGTTGCTGCCTCAGGAGGATATTACTGAAGTTACCAACCCCCTGACTGGCATGTGAACTTTTCATTTCCAAAGTTTAGCATTCTTCTGTCTTTACTTCTGGGCACAACATAGTGCCCAGACTATGAGAACTCTTCATGGGACCTTAGCAAGTGCAGAGAAATGTTTATAAATTGGCAGGGAATGAAAGAACACTATGTTTGCTTCCAGGACAGGAAAATACAGATTTTAACAATTTGTCATCATTGATATAATACAGTGAGCATATCATTGCTCAAATACATCTTTGAGCGCAAAGTTTTCCTTTCCTTTGTTGAGTTTGGACTAAATAGAATTGAGAAATTAAACAAGAGAATCTCTACCTATGTTATAAAAGTCCTTAGAAGAGCCCACAAACTCCTTCTGCAAAATACCACCACACAGAGACTATGTCACTGCCTGTCTGGGATGACCTGTGCAAATCAGACTGTTTCAGAATCTGGAAATGGTACAGTTTCCTCCAACTCTGGCAGAACTTCCAATGACAACTGTTGCTGCATGCAGTTATACTATACCTCCAGACACTGGACTGCTGCCATACAATAGAGTTTACAGAATTGATTCTCCCAGGCTGTATACAGCTATATTCTTCTGTGCAAATAAGTACACAACAACATGAGTCTTTAATCAGACAGAAAACATGAGCAGAATGTGAAACCATTAGCTGTGTAGCTTCTTTTAAATCCATCTCCTCTTCTGAGAGTTGTCTCTCATGAAGTCCAAGCAGAGGATCAACAAGGCTGACAACATTTTCTTCACCTCTGACAATGGGGCATTTACTGACAATGTGTTCCAGTATGCAACACCCTGCCTCCAGCAGCAGCCCACGGTGAGCAGCAGCGTTCCCATGCCAGTGGGAAGCACGGGGGGCTGCAGGCTGCAATAGTCAGAACGGAAGTACGTCTGGCACCTGAGCTGCACTGCGGTCAACCTTTCTGCAATTCACCCTGACTCTCTGTCACTGTTAGCACAGACTGTCAGCTATGAGCTCCAGGGTGCAGGTCCAGGTGCTGTTGCTTTCAGTGGCTGTTAGCAGACATCCCCAGCATTGAAGCATTTAGAAGTATTTTCTTGTAACCTGCTCAGTACTCCCAGCATTGTTTGAACTTCAGCTGCATACAGCTTTAGCATTTCAGGATGAAGGCTAAGATTAATAAGAAAAAGAGAAAAAATAAAAGCTAAAAATAAGAGGAAAGAAATTAAAGTCCTTGGGGTTACAGGCTCAATCCCAAGAAATGATGAAACTACTGTCAGACTCCAGAAGCTGTGCAGTAATCACTCAGAATTTATTATCATATCAGTTCTCTCTATCTTTAAAAGAATCAAACCACCCAACACATCAGGATTTATGGCCAAAGAAAATAAAAGGCTTTATCTTGAAGCTACAATGAAGAAGATAAAAAAAAAAAAAAAGGCATGTAATTGTTGAAAGAACAACAGGATGAATAACTTATACATATCATGCAATTAATAATCATTGAAGGCCTGTTGGAATTTTCATCTAGCTGACAGATCAACATAAAAACCAGAGTCCTTGTTTTTTTGTTTTTTTCCCTTACCTGCCTTTTTCAAAGCATTTTAAGATGGGAACAACAACAACAAAAATACCTACAAAAATATGAATCTTGGTCATGAAAGTTTCCCTCATAACCAGGCCTTGGTGCTAAACAGAACATAAAAAAAAATCACTGCTTACAAAACATGCACACCGCTCACTCTGTCCCTCTTCCACACCATGTGCTGTGGCCAGCTCTGGTTCTGAGCAAGGCTCTGGAGAACAGAAGATCTCAAGTTCATTCACTATGGATTTACTTAAACCAGTTCCTCACCACAGCAGACAATGGAGTAAATAATGATCAGCAGCAAGAGGGCAGAGGGAGAATTGAATCTTTCTCAGCAAATTATCAAACCTAAGGGAAGGTTTGGATTGATTATCTGAAACGAATTTCTGGCAAAGGCTGACCTAGAAATGATGAAAGTACGACAGCTGGGCATCTGTCTGGTTGTCATGTAGGTTCACTTATTAGCTTTCATCTTCCATTAACCAAAAGCCAGAGTCTGATGAACAACTGGAGCCCTGTGTCATCATTCAACTAATTGCTTAAGGTGCCAAAGATGGAGGTAAGTGCCAAGACAGATTTCCAAAGCCTGGTGATCTCTTGTAGTAGGTGGGGTGCACTGCAGGGAGCTTCCGCAAGTGTGTGATAATCCCCCCTGGCACCTGCCTACCTCAGTAACACTTTTAAAAACGTCACCTTTAGATGTGTGCCAAATTTGCACTGAAAACAATGCTTAAGTTCTTTGTTGAATGAGAGTCGTGATAAGCCATGATGAGCAGGAAGATCTGCAGGAATTAAATGGCAACCTGATGGGAAAGTGAGTTAGAAAAGTAAATGACAAAGCATCGCATATCAATTTGGATATATGTATTAGTGGACCTGGGCCAGCTACTCCAACATTTATCCTTTTGAAGGAAGTAGGGTTAACATCCATAAATTAGCCTCTTGATCAATGTTTGATTAAACATCTCAGATGAAATGATGGATTTTTCTGAAGGCACGTATTCAAAGCACGTTTAATGTATGCATGTATCTCTGTATTCCTGTGGTTTCTTTCAAAGGGTCTTCTTCCTTTCCAACTGTAACCTCCTTAGGCAAAAAGCTGAGTCCAGGATGAATTCATCCATAAAACCATGTGCTAAAACTACTAATTATCAGCTGAACTGATGAAAAATAATACTCTTACAAAATATCAACGCTTTTTTTTTCCCCTCATATTTTACTTCAGTGGTGTGAGGTAAAGCCAGGGGAGACAGACAACCTCCAAGGCTTGGAAAGCTTTCTTTCCTCCTTCCCAGACCTCACTCATGCAAACCCTTTGAAATCCTAATAGTCTGGTACTGAGGGAATCCTCAGAGCCACCAGTCTGCTGAATGACTGAAGCTGCAGTTTCCAAGTGACCTGGTGTCGTTCAGATACACCCTTTGCAACCGGCACTGGCCAGCACATGGTAAATCTCAGCCCCTGGGCGCAGCTCAGGCCCCTACACCTTTGGGTAGAAGGCTGGAATCACTGGGGCCAGCTCAGGCACTGGGCCTCACTCAGGTGGGATACGGGTTGCACTGCTGTTTTCTGCAAGATGCTGCATAGCAAGTCTCCAAACTTCGGTAGCTATACAAACATTCAAAGGCAAATCTTAAACATTTAGGCACATTTTTAAAATGCCGTTCCACAGCTCCCTCCTGTGCCACCCTCCACCTTTCTGCAATATCCTCAGCATTTTATCTGCATCACAGTGACCTCAACTTTTAAATGTGCAGGAATGGGAGGTTTTAAGATGTGTCAGGAGCCCCAGTCTTAAGTAACTTAGTTTCCCTTCAAGTGGCAAAAATGTCAGCTTTACAGGAAAGGCAAACCTGCCTTGAGGAAAAAAATCCTCAGGAGAGCCAACTCCTAAGATGATGCACTGTTATGAAACAGTCTCAAAAAAGCTCTGGATTATATTAGTTAAAAGATGTGTTTTGCTAGGATTTGGTGTGACCAGATCACCCAGAGCACTGCTAAATCTGGGGAGAGCTACTAACAGCCAGTAATGCAAAACCACAATTTTAAAAAGCACTACCTATTTAGTTACCTAAAAAACCAGGCTTAACTTCAGGCATCACATCTTGCAAACATCTGCTTGCATATGATCATTTAGTTCCTTAGAGCTGAATGCTTCATAGGCACTGCCTGGTGTCTTTGCTACTAAACTTTTGATATAACTCAGTACTAAACACATTTCAACTATCAGTGTGATACACAGCAACGTATAGTTTGAATAGCTCAAATCAGTGTAACTATTGAAAACAGATTTTTTGCCTTCAAATCCCAAACATACTATTGATCTGGGGGACTGACATATTTAATTTAAAGGTACAGTTAGTAACAGAGCAAAGAGATGACAGAGCATCAGGCAGGCAACTTTCCTATTTCAATCCAAACAAGGCAGCAGAGCAGTGTTATTAATAAAGCACAATGGCATACAGAGTATTCTACATTCCTTATCTCTTCTCTACAACAGAGTCATAGCTTGTAATCTGACTGCAAAACTCATGCACATGAGACACATGTAGAACTAGATAGTCAAAGGCTGTCATCTACTTGCACATTAAAATGAGAAACAGTCTATAACCAGAACATCTTTGAAATCTGGAGGGATAAAAAGGATGAAGGCCCCAGTTCCCCACACTGCATTAAACACATTGAATGCAATGGGACTACACAGCACACTGAAAGCTGTGCATATGCTCAGGCCAGAAAAAACACTCCAGGAAGAGGTTGTACGTGTCACAGTAGTGAGAGAAACAGAAAAAGGAGACAGAAGATGAAGGAGGACTTCATGTGGCTGGAAAATGCTGAATACACGAAGAAGCAGGACAGGCAGTTTGGAAGCATGTGCTGGATCTTGCAGGTGAGGACACAGATCATGGAGCTGATGAGACAGAGGGAAGAAACCAGTAAAGAGTCATAAAGGGAGTGAGTTGGCCATGGTGACTGTTACTTATACTAGCTGAAAACCACCTGAGGTTACTTAAATCACAAGAAGCAAACAAAGAAGTATATATCCTCAAAAAAGATGAGAGCATGTACTCCCAACAGGATAAAACCAGTACTTATGATTACTGAGGCTGTATTGTTAAACTCTGTTCCCAAAAAGACATTATGGACAAACAGCTGACAACACAAACATTACACGTTTCTGTAAGATTTGAGGAATCAGACGTCCAGAAGGTGTGTGCTTAACATGACTGTTCCAAAGACTGCATAATCCCTAGTTCTTTAAAGAACGGGCCTACTGAGCAAGTTACATCAGCAGTGTAGTGTCAGAGAGAATTGCTCTCCTTGTTCATCTTCAATACGCTGATGTGAAGAGGATATTACTGCATGCTACAGATAAAATACAACTGCAACAACCTCCTCAGAAAGCTACGGCTTGGAAGCAATTTTTTTCTTCCTTACATTCATGAGCCTTTTGTTCTTACTGCTCACAGACTGGGCAAGCTTTACTCTTTTTGCATATATATCCATCAAAATGTACTAATACACTGAGTAGGGAGCATCATAATAATGAAAATCTGAAGCTATTAAAATCATCCAATCCAAAAAGAGAAACAGTGGCACTAGATGGCTAAGATGCCCCAGTCATACACAGCTTTAAACATACTTTGCTATGTGACTATATTTACTTTCAAAATTTTACACTGCTTCACTTCACTAACGTTCAGACAGAGTATCAATCTGGAAACATGAAAATTCACATCTTTTTCATGAAATATTCACCCCAGGACGTAACATCAGAAGATAATCACAAATAATATCAAACAAATTAGTTATAAATTTTTTGTTCCACTTCAAAACCTACTGAGCCTGATAGCATCAAGTTGGCTCACGCTGAAGCTGTAAACCTGATCTCTCTGGAATCAAGAGCCCTTCTCCCAAGGCTGCTGTGCTGCACAGCTCCTTGATAAGGTCTGACACGGTTTCAAAAGATGATGGAAAGTTCTTTCCGTACAGTCTTTCACATACTGCTGGAATGCTTACAGTTTCTCAAAACATAAAAGTTTAACAGTGTTTGTTAAAAAATAAATTGGCAATAATTAGCATAGAGGGTGACTAACGCTCAGGCAAACATCCAGAACAATTTAACTGATGGGTATGGGAAAGAAAACCCCAGAATTTCATAATGCTACAGCAATAACAAATCGGGTCTGAGGCACCTAGCTGAGCTACTGCACAGTGTCAAACACAAGGGCTGTGGGGCAAACAGATTTGGCAATGTTATATGTAAGTGCAATGATCAAAAAACAGAGATAGAAATTATACAACTACAATAAACCCAATTCTCTACCGATATATTGATGATTTTCATTGGTCAAAAGACATCATTTTTGGTTACTTTGAAACGGAGCCATTGTAAGTGAGAAGCATCAAGCCAATGGTCTGAACTTGCCCAAAACGTAACAAGAAAAAAATACAGCGTGATTAATGGGGAAAAGATTAGCATAGCAATAAGGAAAAGGAAATGTCATGTTGAGTCTGAAGTGTAGAGGAATATTGCCTGGAGCTTGACTAAGTTCCCTCATCAGTCCAATAGTAGGAAAAAAAAATGGGTGTTTTGAATTTCTATCCCACATTGATCACTTTTCCATGTTGTAAGATCTACGCTAAAGAATAGAGTTGATTGGTTTTGCACCATTCAGAGACCAGGGCTTCCTCCAAGACCAAGATGTTTTGACCTCTGAGAAAAGACTGATTCTAAGAGAAAAAAAAAAAAAAAAGACTAAAATTGTTGTTTTGTCTTGGTCTTAATTGGACCAAGGACAGAGCTGTAGTGTGAGCAGCCTCACATGCCACTTGTAGATCTACATATGATGTGAATGAAGCCCTGCTCCAGGGAGCACTTTCTCTTTCTTTGGCCAAAGTATTTTTTGTCTTTTTGAAGGAATATTCAGAATGGTCTTCTGCAAACCTGGGAACTTCTCACTCATGTAGAAGCAACGCAAGTCTCATTTAAGTATGTGTACTGTATTCCACAGCATAAAAACAGAGACAACCCAGTCTTTCACATACTTCGCAAGGAACATGTCCATAACGGTCCTTGAGAGCTACAGTATTATTCTGATTTTAACTAATGGGTAGGTAAGAACTGTTGTAAGACTGCAAGAAAATGCAACAACTGTCATCCAACACAGAAGGGGATTAAGCAAGGGGGGACAAGGAAAAGTGTGACAACAATGTTACAAATGGAGATGGATAAAAGATAAAGACCAGAAATGAGTAGAGCAATGACAAAAAAAAACAGTTTTCAAAGAACACCTCTCCTTGAAGACAGTATATGTGGGATACACAGAAGAAAAAAATGAAGATTAATTGCTCCTCAAAACACCGCAATGGCACAATGGTTTAACAATGGAAAACTTGACTTACAGCAGATTAATTACTTTCTAGCGGTTTTAATTTAAAAAAAGACAGATAAGCTGTTCCCCTCCCTAATGTTTTGAGCTGGATTCTCAAATATTATGATTTATAACTGATGTAATCATTGATTTTCTGCATCTGTTCCATGTAGTCAAATGTTCTAGAGTACTGGAATTATATCTGTGCTATATATAGTACAGAATATTGCCATGTTCAGTGGCAAGCAAAAGGGTTATTCTCAACTGGTTCCTATGCAGTCAACTACAGCTGTATGCTACCACAGCTCCTGCTTCCCATACGTGTATTTTAAACATTTTCACCTGTCGTCTTCAAGACAGAATTTGACAAGTCCAGAACACAACATACGATGTAATGTACGTTATCCTTCAGCTTTCTCTGTGAAATTTTCATTTAAAAAACATACTGCAGAACACCTCACCCACCTATAAAGCACAAGCAAATGCTCTTTGGGGAAATAGCAGGCACCCTGGTTAATCACAGCTCATAGCAGCCCAGGACTGTCCCCATTCCCCTGACCTGCAGCCAGGGGCAAGGCCTTACTTATATGGCAAAGGGCCACAGTGAGCTCTGCCCATTCACACATGTGCAGGGTCACCTTAGGCAATGCCGGTGATACAAGGTGACAGTCTCACATGGAGGCCAAGCCTCTTCCTCTCAAAGGTGTGGGTCTGAAGCCACACAGGAAATAGCAGATCAGAACCAGCACTCTCATTCTTTATCCCTGCTTCGCTGTTCAATGTAGCGTTATTGACACCAGGAATAGTGCTTCCATTATTGAAATGTTTTCTGTTTACGTGTTTATTTTTGCAGACCTGAGAGGTCTGATTTATCAATTTGTGAGTTTTTCATACTAAGTATAAATTGTTGTGAAAGTTCTCCATTTTCTACATCAATTCTGGGCTGATGATGTTGGGATTATATGTTATAATATCGTATGATGTGGGATTGTGTGATATAAGAAACCATTTGAATATTACACTGCAACAAAATGCGCCCTTTTCTTACCAAGCTAACTGCAGTCAGTGCTTTGAACGGTTCAATTAGCTCCTAGGAGCATTAAGAACAGCAGAATTACCTTTCCTTCCCCACTGCAACTGCTAGTTCGTGTTTCTCCCACCCCTTCTCCCGCTGTTCTTCAGGAAATATTTTCAGTGTGGTTACAACATGTGTGATCTTCTTGTGCAGAGAAGGCAATAAATCCATATTACCAAATGTTTACCCGAGCTTTTGAACATCTTGGAGAGGGTGATATCAGGATTCCACAAACCTCAGGGTATACCAGCGCAGGAGAGGGAGCTGGCCAGATACCATGTCTTTACAAAGAGCATGTTGATCTGGGGATGTAATGAGAAGCAGGCCTGCAGGAAGGTTTCCTTGGTGGCAGCTCCAGCGTGTAGGTGCAGGTGCACTGCCCAGACAGTGCTGAAACAATGCATTTCTGGCATAGCGAGGACTCCAGCTTGGCTCGACGCTCACAGCTTTCACATCCAAACCTTGTTACTAGATCAGCCTGGAATGTCATTCTAAATCCATAGTCTCCAGGCATTAATCAAGAAAGGGGGCCGGCAGGAGGGGGCTAGCCTATTTAAAACTCCAAGAAAAGGAGAAACGTCCTCCAAAAATGCCATATCGCTGAAAGGAATTAAGTCACTTTCCTAGCTTGTGGTCATTTTCAGAGACATAATAAATATAACCTGTGGGACCCATACAGTACCTGCAGTTAAGTTGTCATCACGTGCAGATGTATGGTATCTTTACTGTAGCAGTGCATTACATTATTTCCTTAAATTGGTCTCATACTTCAGCCCCTGGAAAAGCACCAGAAGTATTTACTGGGGCTGGGAGACTCGGATTGCACTGAACAAGCCCCGCTGGGCTCACTTGGAAAAGCATGGGAACTCCCTGCCACTCGACCATAAGCCTGGGATAAAAGGGAAAACAAAGTGCTCTGAGAACTGCGCTGAGCGGCCACCTCACCCCAAGCTGGAAGCTCTACAAGCAGGGAGGGCTGCTCCCACGCTGCCGGAACGATGCCAGGTCACACCTGGGCATGCGCTGTGTCACTGCCACCAGGATGCCACAGCCTGGCATCAGTGAGCATGCGACAGGTCCTTCACCCAGACATGGTCATGTCTCCACGAAGAACGCCTCGAGGGAGTGTTACAGGGCTTCCCAGAGGAATGCCCAAACCTATGAGCTCTTGGTAAGAAAAACACAGAAATTTGGGGACCACGAAAACTGGGATGAGATTTAAATAAGAATGAAGAGGAGGAAGACAAAGTCATACTTCATAGAGGAAGAGAAAGGAGGCATATTAGATAACAGAAAAAAAAAAAACTGCCAAAAAGGACATGACACCCTTTTTTAACATTCACAGCTTTTTACGTGAGAGGCATGTTAGTCCTCCTTGGAACATCCCCCATTGGCACTAAGCAGGCTGCCCTGCCTTCAAGCAATGAGGCTTCAACGCAGTCCTCAGGCTTGCTATTGAAGGCTGGCTGCCTGGTGAACCAGACTTCTGTCTGCTCTCCACACATGGATGTTTTTAGGATATTTTGAAAATAAAATCACTATTGTGTACCATATACAGATCTTCACAAACCTAAATATGAACTCCACTCTGCAAACAAAAAGAAAGGATGAGAGAAATATATTATTTATCCACACAAATCTCTTCAGGAGGCCAGGAATTTGGCTTCTTTACCTTCCCAGTACCTCTCAAGAGAAACAGGTTTAAAGCTAATAAGAGCTGCCATACGGCAGCATGCACAGTGGTACAGTCAGCGTACACTGCTTTTTACACGTGCATTCCTTTTAAAGGATAGTTGCAGAAACAAACTAAAAATGACTGAAAATACCACTTTGGTTTCAGTGATGTATTTTTGACATGATCTTTGCAGACAGAAAAGAAGATCCTGTAAAATGCTCTTGAATTTCATGTAACTATTACCTTTTCACTGTTGAGATGTAAGGATCAGCAGTATGATTAGCAGACAACGACATTTCCATACAAAGAAAGATAATTGTCATCATGCAGGAGAAAAGACAGGTACATAGCATTGTAATTCAAAAGTAAGGGAAAACACAGTGATACTGAACAACAACTTTAACTGGAAATACTTATTGGTACGCAATAAAATTACTTGCAGACTTTGGCCACAGCACAGGAGATAAGTAGTTCAGTTTGGGGGTACTGAGGAATTCTTCAACCAAACGTTTATTTCAATACACTGATTGCTCAGACCTCACCAAGGATGTGGGAAATCCAGTTGCATATCCATCCTTTGCTGGATATTTAATTACTGACATAGCTCAGACAGGAGAGCTTAAAAATTGCAGCCACAAAAGCCAATAATCACTGAGTTATTCTGAGCTCAACAGAGGTTATTCTTTATCTCTCCCTGCTCCTTTCCCCCTCTCTTTTCCCCTTCCAAACATTTTAAAGATACTAGGTCTCTCCCAAAGAGGAGTTTTGGAAGTTTCAGGGCAAGTTTTTTCCAATGGATCCCTCAGCAGATCCTCTCCTCAGTATTGATTCTGGTTCTTGAAGTTAATCATCAAGAAGCAACCTGTGGTCCCCTTGGCCAGGCAGTGGCATGGGCTATTTATCGCAGGGGCTGGGGCTTCGCCCTGCTGAGCGTCAGGAGAAATCCTGCTTATGGCAAGACACAGCGATTAGCCAGCCAAACTTCAACATCGCCACAAGTGTCCAGCTTTACCTACAGCAGCCAGCAACCAAGGCAATGCCTAACATTTACTAATGCAGGGCAGAAGGATTTTACCATAATTTTCGCTAGGACACAGCTGGCAACTAACGAAAGTGCTAGTTATTCCCCACAACCACCCATTAGAAAATCTGGGCACAGTGACTTCAGCCACAGCTATTTCCTTGTCTAACTAAGAGGAAAAAGTGGTTTCTCAGACACCCCTGAGTGGCAAAAATCACACGCTGCCTCGCGATCACCACACAGCGCTCTGGCTGATGTTCATAGATACGACAGCCAACAGAAAACACAGTTTCCAGAAAAGTACTCACAAAACTACAAGATACTGCAGTGTCATCATAAATATTCCTTTTGTGTTCTTCTCTGATAAGCAAGACCCAGATCAGACCCCACAGCCCAAACTAAAGGTACGCTTGTGGAGTCAGTAGATTTGTTTTGGTTGTGCTGTGATGAGCAGACCTGTCATCTTGGGTCGCCCAAGTGCTGCACTTCTTCCTGTGCTGCCTGAACTCTTATCCTTCTCCCTCTGCACTTCATATACTCTTCTTTCAAATGTAAATTTTCAACAAACGTAAGTAATCATAGTGCCACTTGCCCAGCATTTCAACATACATGCTTAATATATTATGTGTAAACATATCCAGTAACTAACGCCTCAATTCAGGAGTCTCATTTTCTTTCAATTTTTTTGCTTACGTAAGTATGCAAATATATGCTCTAAGTGTTTTTCTAAATAAGGAAGTACTGAAGTGAATGCCCAGCCATGTCCCACGTGGAACCTACCCCAATTAGCTGTTATTGTTCCTACTGTTATTAATTACACCACAGTTGTGCCAGGGAGCAGTCGTGGTGGGCACCTTAAAGGGGCCTTTCAAAAGGCATCCCGAAAGTATTAGGCACATGCTCCATGCACGAGATGTGGCCAGGTTTGTGACGCGTTGGCTGGCAGATCTTAAGCAAACAATGGAGAGGTATAGAAGACCCTGATAAAAACCAGCCTGACAGCACCAGCACATGCCTACTGTCAGCACTGCAAGGATTAATTCAGCGTAATCTCTGGTCCACAGTAAGAGAGATCTGAGGCATATAGGGAGATGCACGGTTGCCTGGTGATGCAAGATGTATAGCACTGGGTCTTGTAACCTGCAGAGCTCCCTTTTAAATGAACAAATGCACAGAGGAGTGCTGAAAAATTGTTCCCTTTATTTTCAGAGAATGAGCAAAAGGAGAAAAGCATAATAACACCGTCTTCACACAAGTAAAGAGCTGTGATTCATTTCTGCTTCTCAAATTACACATGGAAGCTTTAATACAAGTCACCTTCCAAACAAGCACAAGGACAATTCATATTTTCTGAGAGAGTTTCCCTACTCCTCCCTTCTTTCAGGTGACAGTACAGTGGCATGGACATAAAGGGCAAGACAGCCTTTCCCCAACACTGGAAATTCTTCTCTCCTAAGATTTTATTAACTTCTAGTTTCCATTTACCTATTTCAAATGTATAGGTAGTTTGCTCAAAGCTGTAAAAAGCCAACCTTTCCCTTAGGAGACTTTATCTTTCTTAAGAGACTGAAGTTTGAATTGGGGAAAAAAAAAAAAAAAAAAAAAGGCGAAATTAAAAGTGAAAGAAACAATATTTGCTGTTTTTAAGTACAAGCCAAATGTGGAAGTACACATCTCCAAATTAAACATTTACTGAATTGGCAGCAGTGGAATTTTCTTCTCTCACATGCAAACATCAAGTCTGCATGCACTCTAATTTCTACCTACAGGGGACGGGGCTGGATTCTGGGGTTACCACAGCCTCCACGTGTAGATCACTGTTGCCCCATGGCTCCTGGTCCACAGCTAGGGTGCCACAGGACTTTGGTTCTGCCCCTCTCACCTGCTCCCCCAGGGAGGAGAAGCTGTGCACATTTTCTATCTGGAAGCAGGACTGCCCACGTCAGCAAATGTGAAATGCTACTCCTTCCCACTCAGCACTCACATGGTGGGAGCCATGCTCCCCTGTAAATTGCATTCAAATCTACAGGGTATGGGGGCAGCAGGGAAGAGAGAAGATACCTCACGCCCCATGCCTGGGAACATATTGCTGGCCATGATTTGGCTTACAGGTCTTTACAGATTAACGGATGGTATCTTGGTATACACCTGACAATAAAATGGGAGGGAATTCCAACCTCAGTTAATGAATGACTGCCAAACACTACGCCCACTCGCAGCCCTAACAGACCACAGTTGAACTTCAAGAAAAGACGAGCACAATCTGATGGGACAGTTCTTGCCAATAGCAAAGAACAACATGCCGTGCCTGAAAGCACCCATGTGTCATGATGTGCTTCTATCGCAGGCGAGGTGTACCGCTGCAAAGCCCTGAGCGCCGGACCTCCCATGCTCAGGCTGATGCTACAAGTTTCACTGTTGATCTGACAAGCGAGTGATTTCAGACCACTATTTTAGGGAAAAATCTAGGACCCTAGCTCTACAGTAAATGGCTCCTTACCTAGATCTGTTTTAGGAAAGACTGTGCACTAATAAGAAGAAATGAAAACACTGCAACCACAAGCCAGGTATGAAGGTAAAACACCAGAGAATACAGTATAATATATACCATATTTATCACACTGCCACAGAAGATTAGCAAAAACACAGAGCAGGAGTTTAGACAAAATCAAAACAGCAGAATTCTACTGCAAGACATTCATTACATCCTCCTTCATAAGCAGAACACAGAGATGCTCCACGTACAGCTGAACACACAAAAGGCAGCCCAAACTTTGTCTTTTGCTAGGCTTCACTCAGCAGGCTTTTTTTGGTACTGTTCCACAGAGTGAACATTCTCCATTTTCTTTGAACAAATTGTATTACACTTGTTTCTCATCAGATTACATAAATTAGCTGAGAGGGAGTGGATTTAATTACAGTCCAGATTCCAGACCTCTTAAGAACTTACTGCCTAACACATTCCTTTCATTTAATAAACTGGAACCAAATGAGGATTATATCATATAAATAACACTCTCTTGATAGGGCAATGCAATAAAATAGGAAAAATACTCAGAGGAACCATGTAGATCAAATACAAGAGCCTCTGATATCACCCACCGGATTTAAAATATGAACCTCACATAAACATAATTGCTCAATATTTTTACCCTGTATCGTAAGTAAGAACCTGATTCAGAAGACACTTAAGCCCAAGTTTAATATCTTCTGACAGCCTCAAACAGTTAATCAAAAAAGGTGCTGCAGCAAAGTATTGATTTTCATATTTAAAAGATAACTTGATAGCTTTGCACAAGATACTAACCTCTCCTGCAAAATCCAAGTTTTATATGTCAGTCTCCCAAGTGACGAAAAGCAAATAAAACCATGAGTAAGGGCTTCAAGAAAGGTCTGAATTAAGCAGTTTCCCAAACAAAATCATTCTTTAGGAAGGATGGCAGCATTTTGGAACAACTTAAACAGATACGATGAATTTTAGAAACAACCATTCTTGACTGAAGCACTCATCTATTGCTCCAGCTTGGGAAGCATTTTTGACACATTTTGAACAAGCTGGGTAGACGATAAAGAGGCAGAGGAACAAGGCTGCCTGGGTAAGGAATAACCATTAAATGCACAATTAGCTGTAAGAAAATTCACTGAAGAATGGCTGAAGACAGTTTTGATGACAGCTTATGTAATCACAGCTTGTCTAATCCTAAAGCTGCATTTAATCTGGCATGCAAGTGCAAATACAGGATCCAGCAGGTGAAGCTCAAATTTAGACTCAGAGCAAGAAGCAAGACATACATACTCATTCAGTAAAAAGGTTTACAGGGGACATGGTAAGCCCTCTGACAACAGCAATCTGTAAATCAGGATGGTATACCTTTCTAAATCATTTGCCAATTGTCCAGCCACGTGCTCTGTTCAAGACTTCCTGAACATTATAGTGTGCCTTCTGCAGGAGACCAGCTTAGACGGTCCTTGCAGTTCATCCTGGGCTTAAAATCTAAGAAATTTTAACTGAGGAGAAACTATAGGCTGTGCAAGACACAGAGAAATCAGCCACACAATGAAATCAAAAGTATGTTCATTAGAAAGAAACATTCCAAGCAGAAAGAAAGCGTTATTAAGAATGCATGGGAATAGAAGATGCTTTCTGTAAAAAGATTTTTACTATTTTGCTTTAGATAGCGGATGTGAATTTAGACAATGTCTGCAGCTATGGTTTGGAAAAAAATCCAAACTTTGTGTTCAAATTCTAGAGGGATCCAGGCTGGCATGCACTGTCTTTAGTATTGTCATGGACGGCCTTTCATTTCAAAATCTAGGTCAAAAATTGAGCAATTTTTTTGAATTACAGAATATCCCCAGTTAGAAGGAACCCACGAGGATCATTGAATCCAATCCCTGGCTCCACACAGAGCCATCCAAAATCCAAAGCCTACGTGTGAGAGCATTGTCCAAATGCTCCTTGAACTCTGGCAGCTTGGGGCCATAACCACTGCCCTGGGGAGCCTGTTCCATGCCCACCACCCTCTGGTGAAGAACCTTTTCCTAACACCCAGCCTGACCCTCCCCTGACACAGCTCCATGACATTCCCTCAGGTCCTGCCACTGATACAGAGAGCAGAGATCAGTGCCTGGCCCTCCGCTCCCCCCCTGAGGAAACTGTAGGCCACCACGAGGCCTCCCGTCGGGGGAGTCCTTGGATGTGGGAAGCACAACAGTCTAATGATTGAAAACATCCTGCAGCACAGGGCTGACGTTCAGCAAACCAGATAAATTTTGTATTTCAGCTTTTACAGGGTCAAGTCACAAACAGAGGCTACCATTTCTTCTGCCAATTACTCTTCCAAATGAGAAGCTGCTGGTCACCTAGCAGCTAAATGGACATCACCACGCTCACAGAGATCCCAGTCTCTGTCTGCTACCTTTGCCAAAGAGGTATGAAAGAAAACAAGACAATAGTCCAGAGCCCTCAGCCTGCTCATTTCAGTTTGTGTTACACCTCCAGAAAAGCTGTCTGTGAAATATTTCTTGTAACGGATACATTTCAAATCAGCAGGAGAACTTCTCTTGGTGGCCAGGGAAGGTGACCTTCTGTCACATTCTCTTCTGCCTGCTGGTGACCCTCCTGGGTTTGTGGACCCAAGAACTCTTCTCACACGCACGCTGAACTGTGACAGGCCAGTGGCACTCAACAGGGCTTGCAAACATCTCTGAGGAGAGCCCCATGCTCATTACTTGAGTTTACAGCAATTAACTGGGGAAATAGTGGCTAAAGGGAACTCACTCGCTTCAAATTTCTAGAGTACTAGCCAAACCTGTCATACCAAGCTTCTTCATACCTGTCCTCCATCTGTCCAATATCATTCTCATTGTTAATCGTGAGAGACATGGCAGAAGGAAACCGTGCTGCTCTGAAGATACCCAACCAATGCAGAATGGGACACTCGATAACTCCAGTGAGCCATGGACTACATAAATGCATCACTGCAAGAGATGCTCCACAACGGGGTCTTTACGAAAAGCCATACATATGATGCATTCAGAACCACATTACATAACCATAAGGGGAAGGTTTTTTCTTTACCAAGGGTACAAATGTGGCAAGACTGCAAGAATTTATATATATATTTACACATCTGTATATGAACATCATTAACTACACTGCATATATTCATACCTATGCATAAATGAAACAAAACGATCTTCCTAGCGCTGCACATGCTTTATCTGAACTTCGCTCTGAGTTCAGTTGGTAAGTTCAGATGTTCTAACCACCCCTCCAACCCTTCTCTCCCCTTTTTTCTTAAACAAAGCAGTAAAATGAAGCTATATGCTACCATTAGAAGGAATGAACACACAAAATTATCTATGAAGAGTTTGCTATTTGCCCTAGTTCTGACAGAAGGGAAGAAAGATGAGGTTGAAGCTTATATTACATGAGACTTTTTTCAACATAAAATAAGCAGGACTGAACATAGGTACTGGATACATCAGTGTCATCTCTTATTGTGTGTGACAACCATGGCTTAATGGCCTTCTCTTCAGGTCTCTAATAAAGATCCTAGTATGTAAAAAGGGCATAATACACAAAGCAGATACAATGTTAAGTTTACTCCTGTTCTTAGTTCAGTCATAAATAGCAACTGACTGTTCATCCCTCTGATTTAAAAGTGTTAAGTTAGGAATTTTGATTCTCATCTCTGGCAATGCTGAGATATTTGTTTTATTGCCTCATTACTGACATCTGCTGTACTGTAAATGAACGGTACAAAACTTCAGCAACTCGCCTCCTCCAACATTCTCCTTTTTCTAACGCATACTAAGATGTGACTGAACAGCATTTGCAGTGATACGCACTGCTTCCAGAGAATTAATCTGAATTTCAGAAAATTGCTTGCAGAAAATTGAGAAAATGCAATATTTCCTTCGTACCAGACACCTTTGTTACGGGAGATAAGTAATGGCATATGACGTGGCAGCTAGTTGATCACAGGCCTTACTTTCTAACACAAAAGAGAAGCCTTCCATAATAATACACAACACCAGCCCACTGAAATTTTTACCGTTTCTTGCTCCATTGCCAACAATACCTGCTTGCTGCATCACATAACAGCTTCCATGCTGAAGACTGGCCCAGGCAGACTGAAAACTTTGCTGCATCAAGTGTCTTAAACTTGGCCTTCACAAACAGAAGTGCACGTCTCACACACACGTCTTGGCACAATGGCATAGGATGTACTTTAAAGAAAATAAATTCTTCAGTTAAAAGCTTACTGATGGAGTTTATTGTAGCTCACAGGTAACACACCATCTTATTTGCCACCAAAAGATTCTGCACATGGCCCACTTTCAAAGCAAAGCATCCTCCCAAGAATTTTGTGGATAGTGGGAAAAGCTAGAGATATTCTGGCAGCTGCTGACTGTACCTATTTAAACTGTTGCATCTCCAGAAGTATGTTCTTACCAACTAAACATGTCACTATTTGCAGATCCTCAGGGTACTGAAAGGTGAAGGTTATGGTTGTATTGTCCCTGTTAAATTTTATTCTCTGGACTAAATAAATGTGAAAGTCTCCTTTCTTAAAGCTGTTCTCTGTAACTGATTCCAATCCAATGCAGAACACTTTCACAGCCTATCTTCCCGCTCAAAAACATACGTATAAATCTCCCTTCTCTATTGCCTAAGAACAAACAAGTGAAAAAAAAGTCAAAACAAATACCTCAGATCCGTCTTACGAGGGAGAAGTTTTTTCTTTCCACTGAAATAGGCTTCAAAATCATCTGTAGTCAGTCTGTGTGCATAGTCAATGTAAGCAGATATCTCCTGGCCACGGGAATTGTAGTCACGAATGTAGAGTATGGACTGGAAAACACAAACAAGACCACAAATGAAGGATGGAAACATACATATGAGCACAGATTTCTGTGTGGAAACATCTTTAGAAATTGTAAAAACATTTACAAGTTCACCTGGGCCAGACATCCGTTAGAAAACACTTAAGTTACAACATATTATGGCATATTCTTAAGAGAAGCTTGGCAGCGTTGAAGTGAAAATAATCATAGATGCAATATCACGCAAAGTGATATTCCTCATGTCTCCAGCTGCCACTTTGAAAGGGTACAGATTTTCCATAGATCCTGGGCCATATCTCCCAGCCCTGCGCAGATGATCCTAACGTAGCTGAATGCCACAGGACACCTATTTTTAAGCAATGGAATTGAACTAAGGGTGCTTTTGTTTGACCACCCTCTGGTGCTACTGACTATGCACTAATTACAGGACCAAAGTAGGTGGGGTGAGAATGTTCTTTATTTTCAGATGTGTCTCTACAGCCAAAGCAAAGCTTATGCAACTTAATATTCACAACAGATCTGTAGCTTTTCAGAAAGATTACAGACTGGAAACCGGCTCCCATACAACGCTCCTGTGCTACGGAAAGAGAAAAGAGCAGATCTCACAAGCCTCCTCTCTTGCATGACCACTTCTTTGCCTTTTTATTTCTGACAGCTAATGATTACCAGAGCAAAAATCTGATAATTCAAACATAGGCAAACAAACAGCAACAAAATCTTTGCCTAGAAATAAAGCTGACCAAAGAAGGATGACTACAAGTAGAACACCAAGAGGAACAGAATCACTGATCAGAAATTCCTGGCCATGATCTTCACGCCTCTAAGCTGCCCAATTAACTTTTGCACCTACACGTGTCAGTGCTGAATTGAAGGTGGCAGTGGGGTACCTGGAGAACAGTTATGCATTCAGCAGTGGTTCTGGTTGCAAGAGATTACCTTCTGTGTCAGGGTCTGGAAGAACACGGTACACCAGCTCTTGTGCTGCTGCTGAGATTCACATCAAGGGCAAAGGCACTGATGGGATGGTTTTCTATGCTACTCGTTGCTGGGAAACCTTGTTTCCCCTTTACTCTCCACTCCTTCTCTGGTCTTTCACCTTTTTCTTGCATTATTTTCCAACAGAAGAGGGAACAAGTTGGTAGAAGGCAATTATTTTTCACATGCTTCCACAACACAAAAAGCAAAGAATTGATAGGATGAGTGTGGACTTGCAATACAGAAGAGTTCTTGCAGCCTGGGACCCACATAAGGAAAACTGAATGCTGAGAGGTTATTAGGTAGGTGAGTTACAGAAGTCTGTCCTAGCTCCATGCGTGTTTGGTTTTACTCAGCTGAAGTCAAGTGATATTTCTTTTTCCAACACAGGGGAAATGGAAACAATACCACATGGAACTCAGTCAAACAGCATTCTTTATTTTAACAGCAGCAGATTTCTAGAGCATAATGGTTTATCTGGCAAACCATTGCTATACTAAGACATGCTTCCTCTTCCAATTTCACATTTAATTCTATCAAAACATATGTTACTTATTTTGCAATACTGTACCATCAACGTTGTTGCTACAAAGAGGCAGAAGAATCTTCTGCAGTACATCTGACTGTCTTGAAACACATCTCTTCCCTATTCCCAGCACACCCCATGTTAACAACTGATTTATGTGTCTGCACTGCCAGGCAAAGCTGAGACATGGCAATGAGAAAAAAGATCCTGCTGAGCACACAGCAAGGTGACAGTACACTGCATCCACTCTTCGACAACAAGAAGAGGTTTATGCCATTCATCTAAAAACGATTTACCCATCTGTCAGAAAAGTTAGTTTTAAATGAGTACCTTGACTTGTACAGGATGATCCAATCATTTGAAGAGTTGACAGATGTTACAGTATTATTTGCAACATTATACAGAGGGGTATCTTTCAAGGCTTTTCTGCTTATAAAATTTATCTCCTGAAGTAATGTTCACATATTATCAGCTATAAATCAACACCAAACTACAGGCAAGTACACAGACTATCATCAAAATTGCTTTACGAACTCCAAGAAACCAACCAAAATATCTAAACAAAAATGTTTTATGTTAAAGGTATGCTTTTGAGGCCTCTTTCTCAGAACTAAAAGCCTTTGATCCTTCTCATCCGTCAACATTGTTTCTCCTCTTTCCTCATCCATGATTCATTTCTAACCACCTATAAGTGTTCATTCATTAAACTATGAATCAGCTTGAATTTTCTTAAGATATTCTAAATGTTGTGTCTCACCTTTTTGCCCCAGAAAAGACTTGTATAAATTCATTCTTTTCTCCCAAAATGATAAAGCTCTTGACTTAAAAATAACTTTAAGAGAATGTGAAAACAATGAATGTAAAAACAACATAAATCTCGTGAACAGGAAAATCTTCTCTTTCTTATTACTCTTCTGATTTGTCTCTAACCCCATGGACAAGCTCCAGTAAATGTGGAGTTGGGGCTTTACACCCACCTGCAAGATTTCAAGATCATAATGTATGGTGAAGGGTGGGACAGCTTTAATTTAACATGAGGTTTGAAAGGGACACTTATATATATAGCTTTTGGGCCAAAACCAGAAACCTGTTTACAACAGGTGTAAGCTGTCTTATAATTTCTACAGTTTGGAACAAATGAACAACATGGAGTTTCTTTTGCTGCTTTTCTAATGAGAAACTGAAGGCATGCAGAAGTGCTGTTTCAAGTTCCATGAAGGACTGAGGGGGAGTTCTTGCAGTTTCAATGGAGCAAAGAGCAGAATTAATGCCTTCAGCACTAAAGCACAGGTGGGACTTTGAGCAAAGCCACGCAGTTGTACCTAATTGCTTGAGCCATAAATTTGACCTGCGAGAGCCTGCATGTTCCTGCAGGAAACAGTCAGTGATACTGATGCTTTTGAGAGAGCCACAGGTAATTCATCTCTCTTGCTGGACGAGAATGAAACCTGTATTTTGTGAGTTAGAAAATGCATACGAGGACATGTTCCCTAGCTATATGCAACAGGATCAGAAACTAACAGATTCAGAAAGGCCTGGCTGTATGCAGGGACTGCGACTCACCCAGGAGAACAAGCAATACCCATTTCCTCCTGAAATTCAGAAATTCTGAGACATGTTTCATGTCTCAGAAACATGGCCACTGCACTGGAGTGAGGTCAGATGCTTCGCTCCCTCCAGTGTTGATGTTGGAGAGGCACAGCTGGGGCCAGCGGTCCAGGCAGAGTCAGCAGTTGAGAGAGCAGCTACTGGGAAGGCTGATAGCTGCCCCTCCCCAGCAAGGGTTTTGCCATGAAAAAGGGAACTGAATTCACATCCTGCACATTCAAGTTCAAAGAGGCCAGAAGAAAAGAGCTCTGGCTCTTCACAGTGGTACAAAGTGAGGTTTAAATCCACAGAGAAGTGAGATGCAGGATTTACAGGGGATAAATACAAATCTCTCCATACGTTTATACTAATGCATTTGTAATAATTGTCCTTATATATTTATATAAATATTTCTCTCTCCATGGTGGAGAGGCTGAGCAGGTGGATGAAGTTCCAGATGGGAAAACTATGATTTGGAACAGCGAAGGACTACATTTTTCTGCTTATCCTTCTTGCTTCCACCTTCAGTGGTGTGTTTTTATAGTAAACAAATATTCTGGGATGTCAATGCTCTGATTATTCCAAAACCTTTTGCATCTGCTGCTTCCTATGCACAAAAGTCCATTATTTAAAAGGAGCTGCACTTGGCTACACTAAATACAGGGACACTTTCTTCAGAGGCCTATGTAAGTGATTCTTGGAAAAGAATAACACCAACCTGTCATATTTCAAATGAGATTTAAAAAAAAAAAAAAGACAAAACAACAACAACAACAACCAACCACACACAAAACAACAAACCACTGTGAAGAGCCAATTCATCCAGGTATTTATTGATCTTTTTAACTACATGGAACATTTTCCGATTCTATTGCCACCAGTAGCAATAAATAAAACGGGCAGCCCTGCCAAGGCATTCAAAAAGGTGTGTTTCTCTTACCCAGAGATTATTAAAATCAATTCAAAATTTGCATTGACTTCCCCTGGCCTGAAGTCAGGCCCTGTGCTGCCAGTTAAAAGCACTGCAAGGAGGACTGATAGACGCGGACAAACACGGAAAGACCAGCTTCTGGGTATTTAAAGCACAGGCAGAAACTCAAAGCACAACAAATGCTGTAGTGTTTACTTCTCAGTTCAATGTCTTTTTTTCCTCCAAAAATACTAGAAACCCAGTTAATTTGGATAATCTTTTGTGAATTTTCCTGCACCAAACCTTAACTACAAAACTTTTGCAAGTCCTACAGTATGGTTAACACTGCTTCCTACAAATCCACATTCTGACAAGTATTGTCAGTATATAGCAGGGTGCCTCGTTGAAGGTACGCACCTGATTAATCGCAAGGATGCACTCTGGCCTCGTGCATGCACTTCTTGTTGGAATAGCACCCTAAGGGCTCTTTCATCCAACTCATTTGAACCGATGAAACAAATGCGTGTGATCTCTGTGTCATGCTCCAGATTTGTGAAAGAAAAAAGGAAAAACTGAAGAGCTGCTTAGGAGAGAAAAACCAAAATTCAGCTCTCCTTCGGCCACCAATTCAGTAAGCACTGCGGACTGCATTGTCATGTATATTAATGCCTTTATATACTGTTCAGAGAGTATAAAAGCATTTCAGAGTAGGCACAAATTGTGCTTACCTCTTGCGTACGGTTTGTGTACCCTTTACACTAGGCTAAGGGTCAGGCCCACAACTGGACTAATTTCTCTCCTGGGTTTTGCAGCATGTTCCTCAAGCTGCTAACATCTTCTGGTTAAAAGACAGGATCATGCAAGCAGGAAAGCCTTCCACCCTCATCTTTAAAGGAAACAAACTGTTCTGCACTGCATTTCCTCAAGAAATCTGAGAAAATATTGCCTACATTGGGGACCAGCTCCAGTTATGACCTTTCACATTATAAGGAAAAAAAAAGTTATAAGAAAAAAAACAAAACAACAAACACCTGCCAATGATTCATTTCTATATACGTTACTTCACGCACTGAAACATGTTGCCTAAAACTGGTTTTGACTCCCAGCAAGACCTCACCACAGACACCAAAGTGCCAGGACTTGCCCATTATTTGGGGTATATTTACATGCACTGGGAGACAGGTTCAGCGCTCAGCAAAGGCAGCACACCTGCTCCCACTGACATCTGCGAGTGCTGAACAGACTTGCAGGGTCTGAGGAGAATTTGTTTGCATTTTTTCCTATCTTGTTAATGCTGCCAGTAAGGACTGCATTCCTCAGATAAAGCTAAATGTGGCTCCTTGAAATGTTCCAGACCTGAAGGATCATTTCTGCCTGGCCCTGCCAAGCACGCTGCTTCTCCACATCTCACTCCTCTCCTCAAGGCACTGGTGTGTGCCTACCCCGGCTGCCACGTGCTGGCACAGTCCAGCCCAGGCCTCACCTTTGTGAGAACTGCCGTTGCACCAGAAGGAAACTGTAGACTGTGGGCTCTGCCTAAACCATGACTTCCCTGTATCCCTCGAGCAGAACATGGCTATGCTCGAAAGAAAACATTTCAATAGCAGCTTTTCGTTAAGCATCTCTGCAGCGCAGTTAGGGAGCACATCCCAAATGCTAACGCCAGCAGCTTTCTAACTGCATCCCGGGGCTTTGCTGGCCCGGGACCCATGAGATGACAAATGAACTGGAGCATGCCATGATTCAGCTCACTCCAAAATCCTTGCAGGGCATGCATGCTCGAGCTCAGGGTAGCTGAGCAGACAGAATATGCAGGAATACGAAGAGACCAGCTCTGCTGTCTGGTGAAATAGTCCAGCAGTACGAGTGCTTTAAAAGCATGCCAAGCTGGAGGCAGATGACGGGAAAGTAAGGACAGACAGTATGTAGGAGTTGGTTACTAACTCGCTGAGGAAGCGCTTTGCACGTGGACAATATTGCAGGTGGGGACCTAGGGGCCCGAGCACAATTAGGCTGAAAGGGACAGGCGTAAAACACATTACCAGTTAAAATATATTTTTAATGAGCAGCAATTTATTTTTGTTGCATAGTATTTGGCCTTACTTGCCACCTGCAGATCACGTTACGCCTAATAGAAATACCAGTGGACAACAGTAGTCACAGAAAGGACCTCACCTCTGTATCTTTAAAACAGATGCTGTTACCATTGTTGCTCCACAAGTCAGAATAAATTGCTGACCTGTTCTTTCAGCCAGCCAGGAGCAAAAACAGCGTAAAACATAGGCCTGCAGGTTGGGATTTTACCTCTTGCACAATTTGATTTGTGCGAAGAGAAAGGGAGGGGGCTAGAGCAGAAATGTGTTTTCCTTTTAGCAGAGACACTGAGCCACCACTAAAGCAAGCCCAGAACGTGCTGCACACACATTCCCACATTTTCAGCTGGGAATACCACTGTCTCACTAATGCTAATTCTGAAACATCTCTAGAACTTGTAATACGCTTGTAATTATTGCAGTTTCCTCCTCTGATCCTCAAACACACCAAGCAGGCTTTTGGAAAACATTCATCTTTTACATACCTCTCGCTGTCCAAACGAAGAAAAATTAAGGAGCTCAGGAGTGAGCACAGCTTCGCAGGAGCCTTTAGCCTGCTTTCCTCTCACCTACCCAAAATTAGTNAAAAAAAAAAAAAAGTGATTTTAGCACACGCATGAATACAAAATTTGTTTCCTCATTTTTTCCCCTCCTTTGAAGTATCTGCAAGCTCTGACCATAAGAGTGAGATAAAATCTCTATATGTTTTTCTGCTCAGGACCTAAATGCTGAATTTCAGCCCCAAAGAGCACTGCCTGGTGCTAACCTGGGACACCAGCGTAGGCAGAAGTACTCTCTGATATTTTATTTTGTTAGTAGAAACACTTGGACAATAACTTAGCCACAATATAAAGCAATGTGCACTCCACCTTGTATCAAATGACAAAAGTCTTGCGGCTCACAGAGACCCATTTCACACCGGTGCCGCAGGAATACCATGGAGAAAACTACACAGCTGCTGTAACTCTTGCTCAACACCACAGTTCTCAGCTATGGTACAGCTCTCACTGAGGAAAGCAGAAGTCTGCCACACCGAAGGATTTCGGGCTTTTATGAGTGACCATCTGTGTCCCGTGTGTTTCCGTGCCAGGTGAAGGGCATCAGAGGCAGTACCTGGGATATTTTCTGTTCCAAGGCACCTGGGAAAGACCCTAAGAATGGGGCTGCTCTCAGCCATCAGGTGCTCAAGTCCAGATCCCACCCCAGCTCTGCTGCACACAGCCTATATTATTTTTAAGAACATCATAGCAGCTGCTGGCTGCTCTCAGCTATCTCACAGCACTGCAGAAGCAGCCAGAGGAAGGGCAGTTCTGCTGCTGGGCTGCCCATTGACATCCAGGACCTGGACGTCAATGACTGTGGTCCCTGATGTGTACCTGAGTTCTTACATGCGCGCGGTCTCACGAACCACGCAGTGCTGCTCTGCAGCAGTCATTTGGGCACAAGTCGAGAGCCCCACCACAAGCCTGCCTTGTTCAACAGCTCCCCATGCTTCCTGGCGTGGCTCTGGGCGGATTTCACAAACACAGGCACTGAGATGCATACACACACAATAACCTAACCAACGTTTTTTGAACCTGAGAAGCAGTGTTTGCAGGAAAGAATGGCGGCCAAGAAGCAGATGTTCCAGTTTTCAACTCTTCAGAAAAAAAAAGAAAAATCTGGTTACCCTTTAGAAGAAGAAATGTTTGCTATGTATGTGAAACATGTGCTTCCCAGTCCCTTTCTGCTAAGTGCTCAGCAGCTGCTCTGACTGGAAGAAGCTCTGCAGACTGTGAATTTGCTTATCTATGTAAACAGGGTGTTGCCACAGTTTGAAAACAATATTCTGGCTGAGAACAGGCTGCAGAGTGTGTGAGTTTAGATTAATTCTGTTAGCGTTAAAATAAAGGAGTTTATTAAAACCAGAAATGCATGCAGAACCTAAAATTTGCCCAGACAGATGTAAAAAGCAAATGTTAGCAGCAAGAAGGCAGGTAACATGAAAGAAGGTACAATGAAAATTAGGTGTTTTCTAGCTGCTCAGAACAACACCATGTTTGTGCTACAGAAACCGAGCTCCTACATCCTTCTTACAAACAGCCATGCCAAGCCCCAGTACACACCTTCCCCACGGCATCCAGCCTGGGGAAAGATGCAGGGGACACAGAGCTGTCACTGCTCCCTGTAGTGGGAAGCTGGGAGAAAAGCTCACCCTGAGCACTTACTGCAATGCTGCACCACGGCTGGTCTCACAGGGGAAAACTTCAGAAAAAGAGATTTTAAAAAACAGGGCAAGCCTCAGAGAAAGACCCCCTGTTGACCAAAAACTCCTACAATGTTTCATTATTTGTAATGTAACTTCCTTGAAAACAATTCTGGTAAAACAAACTACTGTGCAGGTGACCCCCTAATGAAATTTACCAAAAGTCCTGTACAGTTTCACCACATTCTCAGTTTTTGCCCCATTGTTGAGCTCTGCCTTGTACTGAACTTCCACCAGTTCCCGATTTCCTCAGGTAAATGCCTGTTTTTAAATCAGCATTTCAGTATCCAAATTTAATTTAGTACTGAAGTGAACGTCAAGGAAAAAGGCACCATTAGCTTCACTTTTTGTTTCACTTAAAATACACCAAGCTTCGAGTGTGTTCAATAGCCACACATTCTACTGTCAGTAGCAAGTAAGGGGTTCTTGCACATCCAGAAATATATCTACATCTGCAGCTCAAGCATTTCGTAAACCAATGGTTTGTAGAACTGGATGGTTAGTTCTTTTTGATTAAACCTTCTCTATGAGCTAGAGGATCCATGGGGCATCCAACAGCAGAAGCTACTGCAAGCAGCTGAATATAAGGCCAGTTCAGAGTTTACAAAAGGAATCCTGGTTCTGCCACTCATCCACGGTATCATAGGAAATGAACATGTAGAAGGAAACATAGACGTTCATGTGTCTTTCCCCGCTTTTCACTGAAAACATACATTTCTATTTATCTTGCTAAACGGTGTAAAAGCTGCGTAATTATTATACAGGTAAACCATGAGATAAATTAGCAAAAGATTCCAGCCTGGAAAGTATGTGAAAAGAAATGCAGCCCTTTTTCCAAGAATCTCAACTTTCAAAAGTCCATAAATATTGCTTAAGGGTTTAGGGTTTTTTTTTTGTTTTTTTTTTTTTTTTCCCTTTTAGTGTGCTCTTCCGTACCTGCTCCATCAGAAGGGCATCAAAGCATTTTCCCTGGCAAACACCTAATTTATGAATAAATAAGTAGCGAGGCATGAGAAACTGGAGTAATAAGGGTATGCCTTCAAGTCGGTAAAAGTGGCCGCTCAAAGCCTGCCCAAATATCGCACTGAATGGATTTCATGGGGTGAGCCCGCCTTCGAGACAACAGCAGCACAGTACAAAGGGCTCTTTTATTCCTCTGCAGGTCATCTTTGTTCTTCCTCTGACAGAAAGAAATATAGTATACTTTCTATCAATTGGCCAACAAACCTTTTGGGGCCCCCGACCTGTCCTGGTTGACTTGCGGACTGCGTGCATCGGGATGGACACCACGCCAGCAGGAGCCTTCCCATCATGCCGGCACCGCAGGCTGCTGTGGGATGAACAATCCCCCAGTGTTCAGCGTGCTGCAGGTGTCTCAGGGTGTCAGCTGCCCTCTATTTATTATTGGTTTACTGTGTACAGGGAGGCCAGCCAGGCCATCAGTAACAACTCTGTGCAAATGGGTCAGGGAAATAAAAATAAAGCCTGTGCAGCAGGAACCTTCAGGGGCTGGGGTTTTGCTGGCAAGGCCTGGCCTCGTTCCTCTTTAGGTGCTACTTAAAAATTGCTACTTGTTTGACTTGGAAGGGACTTCACATAGCTGGGGCTGCGTGAGATCTGCGTAGCAGGGAAACCAGCTGGAGGCAGGTGTGCTGCTTTTTTATTTCAGGTCGTACTGGAGGAACCTTCCTCTGCCCAGTTCTGAGGGGTTTGCTTTTTAGAAGTCTGTTTATATAATTTGTTTTCCAGTGGAGAAAAATTACTGTAAAAATAGTAAAAGGATTAATTTACATGGCTTTGAACTTGGGGGGGTTGTTTTTTTTTGTTTTGGTTTGTTTTTCACAGGAAAAAAAAAAAAGAGAGAAAGAGACCTCTTAGATACACATGAAAAATTATAATCAGATAACCTTACAAATTCACAATCTTGTCCTATTTTCCACTAATATAAAACACAAACTGTCCAGAGCCCATTCCTTTCTGATAGTGGTTGGAGAACCCCTTGCAGTTCAATTTGCTCTGAGGGGACTACAGAGTGAGACTCACATGTAGCTTTGGGCTCAGCCACACAGCCCAACCCCAGCAAGCCAGATGCCTGCCGAGCCACTACCTAGGCTGTGGCCAAGTGCGTGTCCTGGCAGCACAGGCCTGGGGATGCATCTGAGGGAAGGTCACTCACACAGGCTGTCTAAAACAGCTCAGGAAATCAAACGAGGTTAGCAGATATCACCACTGGCACTGCTGGCTGACCTCAGCCCCTGGGTAGGTGCGCGGAGCCCAGCACAGGAACACCCAGATCCACTGATCCCTGCCACCAGGGCCCTGCTGCCCACAGGTGGCAAATTCACAAAATTCAACCTTGTTTTGGCTGTGGCAGATGTAACCTTTTGCTGTTGCCAGGACATCCCACTGTGTTGGCAGACACTGCTGTGACAACCATGGCACCAGCACCATGGCAAGCCTCAGGCCTGGACTGCACTGGGCTCTTCTGCTCTTTGGCAGCATCCCCGCAGGGATGTACGTTCAGAGACTCTGCTATCTGTCTTCCCCGAAGGAGATATACACACATGATTCACTGTGACACCAGAATGCCCTTGCTTTGCACCAGACTACCCAGATATGCACCTTAAGGAGGCAACAAGCTGCACAAAAATTAGCAGCCTTCTGCTGGAACAGCAAGGGCTGAAATGAATGTCACCCCTCTGCTCTGGGGCCATTTCTACTTCCCTCACAATAACATCAAGGCAGCAATCCTGCTGACACCAGCAAGTGTTTGCTTTTCTGAAGCCTCCCCTTATTGTCCCTCAGCCCTAAGGGCAGCTGGAAGACTGGCTGCGCAGCAGGCTGAACATCGACAGCGATATCCTTCTCCTGACGGAGCAGAACGGTCTCTCACCTGACTTTACTCAGAACAAGGGACGGATGGGCAAAGCTTACAGAAGCAGATACAATGCCACTTCTGTTGATGCCATTTCTGAGGAAATCTGGGAGTGACAAGAAAAACAAAGGACAGAGCAAACAGAAAACAAAACAAAACAAAACACACAAGTTACGTACTGTGATACAAAACCCAGCAAGATTGAAATCTAGGGGGCTTTTAATACCTGCAGTCAGCTTGGCAAACATTTGCAATACAATTGCATATACACTTCAACTCTCCTGAGGTTATGAGACCTGGAGGACCACTGCAAAAACTCCTGACAGACAGAAGAAGCATCCACTGATGGCTCAAGATGGTTAAAGAACAACTTTACTGAGGTCAATCAAAACAAAGCTGAGATCCTTGGCCCTGGAGAGCCACACAGAACTTAAAAATCAGCTCAAACATCCACCAAAGTCTTGTCCTTGAGCCTCTACAAAGGAACAAAACAAAATGAACAAAGAGAAGAATGGGCAGGAAAGGAAATAAAATCAAAGCAAAGCAAAGCAACAGTGTCTCGCTTTTAATGTAAGAAAGTTTGGAGGCTTTTAATCATAATGAAAGCATACTCGCCCTTTCCTGTCATCAGGCACAGAGGGCAGTTGGGCTGTTCATTCTGAAATCCTAATTAAGAAGGGCTTGATGTACATCTGCCTGACTGTCCACAATGTGCTCAATGTGTAAGACTTCCCCAAGGCGCCTCTGACTCCATTGGTTTGCCCCAACTCGAGCGCAGGTCAGGCCTGACCCCAGCCTGCACCCTCCCCTACACTGCCTCCCTGGCACCCACACTGTTTCTCCAAGGGAAGAAAGATTTTCAGCCATAATGACTTTCTTCATTTTCTTTACTTTAAACAAGTGACTTTTTAAAACAATTCACCTGTTTAAAGAACACTCCTGGTATTTGTCAAACATATTTGTACAGATTTAACTGTAACAAATGCCATGCCTCCAACCATTGAACTGAACTTATCATTCCCCAAATTTTTCTTTTTTTTATTATTTTTTAAATGGTATTTACTGAAATATTCATAAAATCCACTTGGCAGGCACAGAGCTTCAACCTGTGTAACCTGAATGTACTGTACCACTTCTGGGAGAGACCAGGGAAGACTTCAAAAAAAGGCAGAACCAGGATTTTAAAAATTCATCGTAGACTGACCAAACACTAATCCCAGAAATTCATGTTGGAAACAAAAGAAAAAAAGAAAAAAAAAGAAAAGGAAAAAGTCCTGAACACATCCCACTTAACTGACTGTGGAAGATGAAGGTCTGGCTCCTGGATCCTGCCCAAACCATACTCTCTGGATGCCACTGACCACACAGGTAGGACAATGTGGGATCCTATTTGGGAAATGCACCAGTCATGTGCAAGTCTATGGATGGGTTTCACTCAACTCCCATCCCAGCCCTGGCCGGCGAGAACAACGCATCCCTCCCAGCCACGCTCGGAAGAATGCCCATCAAGTACGGCTACCAGCAAAATCACAAGACAGAGATCCCTTCCCACGTAATTACAGGGTGGTGCCACTAGGCAGATGGCTCATACAAAGCTCCAGCAGCCCACAATTAACCAGAAGAATCCTACAGCAAATGCAGTTAGAAGGAAGAAAAAAATTAAACAAGTTTACCCAAAATTTGACAGATCTGTCTATAAATAGCTATAGGGCCCTGTCAAGCACATCTTTGCTGTAATTTCTCCTAAAATACCATTTCAATGGGAGTCAGTCCCATGTGTATATTTCCTATTGGAAAACAGGCTCACTAATGCATCTTAAAGATGTCTCAATGCTCTCTGCCTAGCATATGGAAGGTATGCACGTGGATTTATAAGGCTTATGTAAAGCATAAGGCAGTGGTTAATCCATCTCACTGTAAATCATGTGACTATGTACTGAAACCACATTAAAACTCTGCCATGAATAAAAAAAGGGAAAACTCAGTTAACCTACAATTTTGGTTGTCTGAATCAAGCCCATTCCACGGACTCACACACACTTGCTCCCAGATCTGTCATACAAAGGAGATGCTTGACAGTCACATCTCTAATGACTAACACGTGTAGTTCCTGGGGCTGATGGGCTGGGGATCTTTTTCCCCTCAACAGTTGCTTACTTGACTAAGGAAAAACAGACAAAACTGAGCGCTGGCATTTTGCATGGCACTGAGGTGGAGGGGGTGACCTGTATCACAGTTGCAGCCTTAGGCCAACGGTAGAGCATTGGAAACAAGGACAAGGTTTTCAGCAAGACCTTCGGTGACTTGATACCCCAAAGAAGGACCAACATTATTACTACTTTCTACTGTATGTCAATACTCTCCAGCCCGTCAACCCTCAAGAAGGCAGTTGGCTTTCCATTGTTACAGGCATCATGAGATCTGTTTGCTCCATCTGCAAACAGACCACACAGCGCAAGGTTGCCCTTTACATGCAGGCCTTCCTGCCTTTGTGCACCATCACAGCTGCTACACAATCTGTGGCAGAGTGGTGCTGCTGGGATCATTTCCCATGTGCTGTGAAAGCCCCGGGGCAAAGCAGTGCCCAAACTGCCAGAAGCAGCATCGCACTTGCCACGCTTGTAAGGGGACAGTGGGTTTTCCTAGGACAGGTACACACCACAACTAGCCCCCATCTTCCTGCTGCTGCTTGTCCCATGACAACAGCACTGTCCCCTTGTGACAGGCACTGCTGCACTGTCCCCTTGCTTGTCCCGATTTCCCCTGGTCTGAAGCTCACCAGAAACTAAAGCTGTTGCATCAATCTCACAGGGTCACAAACTACTTACTTTCAGGTGTCCTGCCCTAGCCCAAGTTTCAGCACTCCGCCTCCTCAGAACATTTACTTTTAGACAAGCTATGATCCAAAACTTCAACATGTGTTGTGCTGCCAATTGGTTTTACTGCAGAAATGGAAAGTGAATTCCTATCTGGAAGGGAGGCAAGGAAGGCAGTGGGAAGTCCTCTCCAGAGGAATTGGTTCTAAGGGTTTCCCCTTCACATCTTGATGATTTCCTCAGAGGTTCTTCCAAAGACGGCAGTGCTCCAACATCAAAGCTGGAGAAAACCACACTGCTGTGCTTCTGTTTGGCTCCTTTATCAGAGCAGTGGAGCACTGCAGAATACTCGAAGGCTCACATTAATTAAACTTCAGCATCACTAGGACAGAAAACATTACCTACAACTCTATTTATGGAAACCCTATTGTTTCTCCCTGGAAAAGCTGTGTTAGTGGGGAGGAGAGAAAGAAGAGAAGGAGAGAAGATAGATGTTACCCTGCGTTAGTTATTTAAATGCATGGAAACAAATTAAGTCACACCATCAAATGTCTGACCTCTATCAGCTGAGAAGAGAGGCTTCTTAGCAAGAGACAGGCTTTCCAATACAAAAAGAAACATTCACACCGTCCCTTATGACAAATTCCACCCCAGACTTCCTTTCAAATTCCTTTTATGGTTCAGTCAAGTGTGTCTTTTTTTTCCTCCAAACTCAATTAATAGTCATCATACATATGGCTGTACCACATGAACGTGAAGCAAGGACAAGCCTATGCCATGCTCTGTGTATGTGCACAGCAGCAGAAATGCACTGCTCTCCTGTGATTTCTTCCAAATTAATCCCTGGATCTGATCCTCCCTTCCATGCTTCTGCCTCATCTGTGAACCCCCTCATTCTCTCTCCTCACTTCTTTTGCACCACGTTTCCCTTGCTCTGCTGATAGCTTTTATTCGCATTTCCTAGTTAGCCAAGAGTACAGGAAATTGGATCCTAGCCCAACAGTGCTACTTGCATAGCACTGTTCCCATTTTCTGACTTGTTCTCTAATTTTATGAATTTTCTGGGCTCTTTTTACAGTCCACTGGAGCCCGGGAAGGAGATACCACGATGCCAGATTTCAAGATTTTGTGGTGAGGTCTGTGGTACTTGATGTTGCCTCAGTGCCTACAGCAATGATTAATAAGGCTCTCAGATTTCATACAAAGAAACCAATATCCTTCAGTCCTGGAAAGGACAGCTCGGAAACTTGAATTAATGTCAGGAGCTCAGCAGTGAACAGCTAAATTATGATTAGAAAATATCTCAGCACTTTTAAGTCAGTCTCAGGATTTATGAGTACTTGGGATTGGCAATTTCAAGTAATTCTCCGACATCTGAAGTCATGGCTGAAATTCTGGAGGGAGGTGTATGTGAAGCAGAGAAGCGTTCATTAGCTGTGACAAGCAGACTGCACACATTCATACAGTATTGCTTACAGCAGCATCCTTGGCCATGCTTAGGGTTCGGGTGCCATCTACAACCACATCCCTCAGCCACAAGAGAAACGCCTGACTGGGGTAGTTGGCGGGGAAAAGAAAAGTAACTTCTGCACAGAGCAGGGCTGCAGGACCTTAAACCCCTCACAGAGGAAAGAACCCACAGCTACTAAAATTCAGACCACTCACCTGCCTCTGAATTCACCTCACCAGACAAACCTGTCCTCGTAAAGATCCATCAATGAGTCTCATCTCTGTCTGTCTGCATGAAACACTGCATTCAACCTGTACGAGCTCCACACATTTGACATCCTCCTAAGTTCTTTTGTATGGTCTACCTATTACATGGAAATGAAGGTTAAGTAGACCAGAAATCTTTTTGATAAAATTATCTACCACTTTCTGCATGTCCTTTCCCCTCACGTCATTAACACTGTTGCTGATGGATTCATTTGACTTTGCTTGTGTTTCTCATCTGAAACCATAATCCACTTGTTGATTGTTGTGTACTCTTATTTCACGTGAGAAACAGTGTTTGAGGTCTCATCTGAAGAACCAGCACTAGCATAAAAAACACCAAAAATTTTAGATGCTTTTTTATGTCAAGAGCCCCACACTGCAAGTGAAGAGATACACAAGAGATAATAAATTTAACAAAGTGGGACAGGGTGGAAATAAGGCATATAAGACCTACATGGAGCTTGATGTTTCTCAGAAGGTCAGTTTTTCTGTGAATAAAGAATGAGAATTGTGTGTTGCTCAAGTTGACTGATAATAGTCAGAAGAAACGCAGAAACAGCCACTTGGCTCAGAAAATCTCTTTGGTTCAAACAGGTTTGGGACCATTCAGCTGCAGGTGCCACAGCAATCCCCAAATGCTGCTGGCTGCTGGAGCTGGCTCTGCCGTTTTCCTGAAGGAAACTGAGCAGCATGGCTAATCCTGCTGACAGTCTCCTAGCTCCTGGGAGGGCACATCTGCGAATGGATAGGGTTTGGGCAAATCCCATGTTACCTTCCTTTCCGAAGGCTTTTTCACATGCCCATAACTGTACATTCAGGCTAGGCACAAGCACACAAGCAAATACTGCAGCAGCTTGGTTCCAGCCTACAGGGCAGCTATTGCAGCACAGGCACTGTATGGGGTACAGGATGCATCCATATAAGCGGGTGGACCCAAATCAAAACAGATCAAATGGAGCTACCAGATCCTGAGCACTTCTCACAAAATGTTTTACTTAGGTAGAAGTGATTTTTTTCTTAAATAAATATGCCAGTAAATTCTTATTTTTTTCTTAAATGATCAAAACTAGTATAGCTCCACTTCTGATTGCTTGAAACTTTACCCTGTTTTGATCCTAACATAGTTACTCAGAGCAGCTTTTGCCTGTCCTAGTTTTCTTTGTTGTAAGAACCCTGTTAGCTCTTTGAAGAGTTCATTAGCTTCTGTACCTGACAGTCATTCCCAGCAGTACAATAGACTAGGTGTAATCTTGTAGAATAACAGCAGGAAATGCCTACTGTGGAATTACACATCGTGATGTTCTTGATGATGTTCTCTGATAGTGCCCTGGCACCCTCTGAATAGATTTTCACATCAAAGAATCACTAATATAAACACATTCTGTTTACACTGCTCCTCAAAAATCGTTGTTCAACATCACCTAAACACCTATAAATCACCAATCAGGCCAACTTCTACAACTGCTAACCCATCCTGATTCCAGGTTCAGAAATCAAAACATGCTCTCTGACTCTAGTTAAATCACTGACTTTTAAATTAATGTAATGCTCCAGCTGACACACTGTTAAAGATTTAAAAGGATTGTACGGAGGAAAATGCCAAGTAGTTTGTTAGTCTTAAAAGTTCTGTGGAGTAGAACTAGATTAAATAGCCCTATGGCATTAAAAGACATCTGCACAATCTAGTTGTGTATTTGATTTAAAAAATTCTAACTCATTTATTAAGAAAAAAACAAAAAAAACCCACTTCAATACAGCTTGGGTAGGAACACATACGACTTTCTGAAACACAGCCACAAAAATAAAGAAATAAAGTTAATATCCATGCTTCCAGCTTTCCCTAACTACTATATATTATAGCCCACACATCTTGGTCCAATGCTGCCTTTTAGTTGTACCTCTTTAAGAGGTGGTTTCTCAACTCTACTGATTGCTTTTGATGCTGTAGTTGCTTGTGTTGAACAGAAGGTTGGCTCCTGGAAGATTGTGAGCAGAACAAGTGGCTGTGGGGACAGAACAACACCTCTGTGGGAGGAACGTAATATATCATTTACAATACCTGGGTTACAAACATGTTATATATGGTCAGCAATATACAGCAATACACATACGGCAAAGACATATGTGTCTTCACATATGTGAAGGCTGGAGAGCAGAAGGCCAGCCACCATTTAATGATTTATTCCAAGACTGGTTTTGTGCATAAGCAGTCTTCAGTGCTTGAGAGCAAGATATTAACTTCTCATACTTTTAAATATTTAACTGAAAGAGAGTGCATCAAAGAAAAAACATATTTGCTGGTGAAAAGTACTTTCTCTGAATATACTGCTGTCCCTGAACACAGGGCTGCAGTAAGGTAAAACATGGCTATGGTGTGCATATACCTCATCTGCGGCCACGTGTGTCAGCACAGCGTCCGCAGCCCACCACATAAATGTATGCACCATGAGCTCAGAGAAGAGTGTTTTGATTCTGGAAATAAGGCATAATTATGCAAACAAGTTAAAATTATAACATGAACTGTGGTTAAAAAGGACACCTTGTCCAAATGCAAAATCCTCTCATACTCACCTCCTATAGCAGTTCTTGTTAAGATTCCCCTTTCTATCAGTTTTTTGTTTGCTAAAAAATCCTTTTAGAATATTGAATGCAATGAAAGCAGGACGCATCAAGAAAAAATTCAGCCAGATCTCACTTGCAAATATTTCTTAGGATAAAATTAAGGAGAAATCCATTATAAAACCTCTCCTTCAGACAAAGTGAATAGAAACACTGAAAACTAAGAAAACGAAGGGAGGCCTCACCAGCTGCTCAGCTGGCCTCTCACCTACCAGTCAGCCATTTTTAGATAAACAGACAAATGCCTTTGGAACACATTATTAACCCAAATCTAAATAGGGAATCTTTATCTGGCACATCCATAGTATAAATTCCATATACCTGTTGTAATAAATGATATATTACTTTTACATAACTAGTATAATAGTTAAGCACCATGTATAATTGAGTTATTGCCCTCAAATTCATTAAAGTATAAACATTGACAGACAGATTACTTCTTTCCCCTCAACATTTTACTTTGAAGCAAAGTCAAGCGTGGCTCTTGATCAAGAACACACTTGTCCACCCGAGCATACGTGTGCACAAGCCCAGAGGAAATGTTAAACACAGTTCAAATAGAAGCACGGGGATCGGGGATTTCCTTTGAGCCAACTCTATTAGCCACGCTCGCTTTTTTCAAGACTACTTTCCCAGAAGAGCCAAAATGATCATGCTGATTAGCTGGAAGGTGGTTCTGGAGGTCAAATCAGCCTCTGCACAGCACAGTGACACAGTGAGTTTGGTGCTCAGGAAGGAGGCAGAGGAGCTAGGGGTGAGCTATTTCCTCCCAGGACCAGGGCACCCAACGAGCCCTTCCAGCCAAATGTCACAGGAAATACCTCCTGCTGCTTCTGCCCCATCGAGGCGCTGCAGGAAAGCTGCCAGGCTCAGGCCAGGCTGCTTGGAGCTAAATGAGGATAAGGAGCCGCTGTCTGACAGTGAACCCATAGGCAACAGCGACTGCTTTCAGTGCCCTCTGCCTCCTACGTGTGGGACAGCAAATGCTGCGTGACTTTTCCCAAAGCACTTCCACCAAGCGAGGGGCACTACAGCCTTCAGCTTGGCTGCGTGAAGGTCAGCACGGAGGGGATGCAAGGGCACTGACCCTGTGCTCGTGGGCCCTGGCTTCCCCTGGGAGGGTGGCTGGCTGCGCCCCGACGGGGCTGTGAGTGCATGGGGTCAAAGGAGGCCCCTCATGGGGATGCTCAGCTGGTGCTGGCTGCAGGGATGTTGACCTCTGAAGGCTGTCCTGCACCTCCAGCTGCAAGTCCAGGTAGGACCCAAAGGGCAGCTGCGAGATGCTCTTGGCTGTCCCGCCCTCAGCCATCCCACACCGCCTCGAGGTAACGGCTGCAGGTGTCACCCCGCACCACTTCCCACTGTTCATGCAGCAAATTTAAAGCAAAGTTGCTCTTGGAGTTCCTGCCAAAAAGCATCTTAAAAACAAAGGGCAGAAGAAGCATAAGTTGTGTCTTAGGGCCAAAACAGAAATGAGTGCATAATTTTCATACGAAGATGGTGAATGGGAATCAAACCTATGCGCACACAGGCTTAAATTGAGAGCATCAGCCTAAGCATTGATGGATGATCAAAGCTCGGTTTCTAACAGACCAAAATAAAACTGTAAAACTAGTGCTGAAATAATCCTCTTGAAAAGTGTTCTCCCTGCGATTTACTTCTGCCAGCTGAAACCAGACTGGTAACCTCAAGGCAATGGCACATGTTGGTATTTCCCACTCCCCAGGGACGCACGCTCTCCATGCAGACTGTCCTAGTGCTGCATGTTCCTACAGCCCTTGCAAGGGGCTGTTTGGAAGGCGAGGGCAGGAACACGAGTACAGCAGATGTTTGCAGCTTTGCCCAGCAGCAGCTGAAATGTGCCTCATCAAAACCTCGTTATCCCTTCGGATGTTTGTTAGCTGCTGTACTTGGTCATCCACACCAGAATGAAAGAGATGTGCAATCTCTTCAGTGGCAGCAGAATATACCTGCTGGAGAATTAAACACGATGATTTCTTTACTGCTTTTTCAAAATGACAAGCGGTTCCTCAGTCTAAGTGATGTGCTAATCCTGATAGCAGTATTTGCCACGTAATTACACTTGTAATAACAACGTTAATAAAAATTGCAAATAAGATGGTTCCTAGGATAGTTCCATCACGTATATTTTGAAATTCAAATAAAAGCTCCTGGAATTCATACCAGCACACTGTTTTAAAAAAAGTTAACCTGAATGTACTTCACACTTGAGCTAAATCAAAGCAAATCTTATTCCCCTGAAGTCTGATCCAATGTCAGTTGATGTAAATGAGCATTAGTTGAATGAATAATACCTAAGTGCATTCAGTCTCCGTGCCAAATTCACACATGGCACAACTTGCCTTTATGGGTCATCAAGGAAATATTTTTTGATTCCTTACAAGAATAACAGAAGTTATTCATCTCCCAAGAAAAGTTATCTATTAAACAAAGATAGCTACTCTACAGAGTAATTTAATTCCCTTTAATTTTTGTTGCCCTGACACACATCACTGTTAGACAAAAGTTCTGGCAAAAAAGGATTGCTGGGAAAGGCTGTAACTTATTAAGGTGAAAATAACATCCATTGATGGCTTCATCGTCAGGGACATCTTTTACTCCCTTTGAACTGATGTCCTCAGCTGGCTCAACCTTTTGTTATGGCAGCCTTCTACAGAAAGGTGGTTTTTAGCTACTTTCATAGACTCAAACCTTCCTTTAACCCATACTTCAGGGAAGTGTGTTTCTTTTCAGTGTTCCCTCTAACCTGCTGAATAAGCAGAAGTTCCAAGACACCCCAAACAATATGCATTGCTCTCTCTCTGTGCCGAAGATAGCTAGCAATTTATTTATTTACCTTTTTGTTGGTTTTGTTTGTTTTTAAAGTGGCAAAACCATGCCTCTCTGGCATGGACATAGAGTCCAACCTGCCCCCCGAGTCCTCACAAAGCCAAACCCAAGTGCTTTCGTCCCTGGGAATAATTATCAAACTCCATTTACCCAACCTCTACAGGGTTCTTCAACATTCCAGAATTTCACCTTATCTTTCAACTGGTCTGAAACCACACCTAGGATTATAACAGGCTGCCTTGATAAGAATCTGTGGGGCTCGTGCTGCTGACGTGCATGCAATCCTGCACACACGGGGCAGAGGGAGCTGAACAGCGCGGCACTGGGCAAAAGGACAGCCAGGGATTTGCTCTCCATCTCCCCAGAGGCAGCCATGTGCTCACTGTGCCTCGGATCGCTCGCAGCAGAGATAAAGCGATAGCAGCCCTGACAGCTCCTGCTGCCCCGGCAGTGTGTGATTCACTGGTCGACCCCGCTGCCGTTGTGTTGCCTGTTGCAGCCCTCCGCTCCTACTGCTCACCTGGAGAAAACATGCAAGAACTGGCAAGTCGGAGGCCTCCATCGTGAGCGCCCTGCCCAAAAGATAAGCCGAGGAGACTGAGGCATCCCTTTGGTATGCTTTGAGAAAGAAGGAGGGGCCGCTGCCCAGCCCTGCTGTGAGCCAGCAGCGATCCCACGCTGCTGTGGTACCAGGCCAGGGTAAAGCAGAGTGGTGCACGCTGGCAGGGTGAGAGCTGGATGAGGATTTTCTCCACATGCACAGCATTTACACAGATCACCAGCTACTGCAAAATGGGCAGCATTTGGGACTAATTGCAGTAACTGCCCATGCTGATTTTTGAGTTTGTGCCTGAAAGTCCCAGCACAAGGAGAACTCTCCCTCTTGTCCTTCCTGTCCTTTTGTTTTTCCACGTGCCCTCTCAGCTTGTCTTTTACTCAGCTTGGTGTTTGTGCATTTTCATAAATCGTGCAGCCCACATGGCTGCAAGCTCATTCCTTAAGTCTCTTCAGGAGGAAAGGTTAGGGATTCTGCTTTTATTTTAAAGGAAGGAAAGAAGGATGGGGTTGAGGGTGAATTGTTCCCTGCATCCACTGTGCCATCTACCCTCAGCCTATTGACCGTAAGTATAATGACCAACGTGACGTGCCAAATCTTTAACATTAGAAACATCTGAAATGCCTTTCACCCTGTGAATGTGCTAAATAACCATGCAGATTGCTCCTTTACAACTCCAGCAAAGCTTCTGAAAATAGCTTAGACTCCCAATTAAGATGAGAATGTTCTATTGACCATTGCTATATCCCTGACCCAAAGGCAGAAGTCCTTTTTGCCTTTGCCGTCTCTGCAACAGCAACAAGTCGTGTGTTCCCTCATTTTAAGCATTTCAAAACATTTTTGTGATGGTCTTGACAACCTTCCAGTAAAAAGCAGCTGTCAAAACGTATCGTACACTATACTAGCAGACCTCCTCCACACTGCTGCTATAATTAGGTGGATTTTTATTTTTATTTTTATTTTTTGCTTTAAAGCAGCTTGCAGAGAATATAATTTTCAGCTCAGCTAAATAAAATGTTCAAAAGGCATCAAGTCCATAATGATATTTCTTTTTGAGAAGAATGGGTTCTGCTTGAAAGAAAGCAAGCAGCAGTGTTGGTTGTGATTTGTTTTTACCTTTCACAGCTTCTGAAAGCCAAACCCTTAGAGTAAGTACAGCTCACAAAGTATGGAGGAGTTTGGGACCTCCTTCCAAAGTGAGCTCAGCATCAAGTCCCTTTTACAGAATTACTTTATAAGGCAGAGGCTCTGAAATTTCTGCCCTCCAACTTTCTTCTGATGCTTTCTTGACTTCAGTTACATAGAGAACTCAATTCCCCACCTCAATGGACATGACAGAGACAGAAGTTACAGAGAAAAGGGTAGATGGTATACCTCCCATTAAGGTCTTGCTGTTTGTGGTGCTCTTACAAGCCAAAATATCAATAAATCAGGCTTAACACTTTTACAGACGCTTTGCAAAGGCAAAAAAAGCCAGAGATTCCTTGGGGCATCTGACTCCCAAAAATTGGCATAAGCACACTTGTGACAGCCGTATATTCAAAAGTCTTGGCCAAACTCACCCTCATGTGGGCAATGCTGGAGCCAAGGGTCCTACAGGAGTGAATCTGACCCTTTCCTGCAGAGTGTTGCAGCCTGTTCTTAGGCCAAATTCCCACTTATGCCCCACAAAGTTTTGCCTGCTGCTAGAGTACACAGTTGTACCACAAGGTGCAAAAATATTTGCAAAATGCAGCTGGTTTTTTGGAAATTCTTCAGGTGCCACTTACAGCTAAGCCTTGCCAAGTTCAAGACAAGAACTATACCACGACTCAGCACTAGAATTTCTCGTAACTTCCCACAGAAGAAAAAGCTGTGGATTTTTATTGCTGTTTGTTGTTGTTGTGTTTTTCTTCACATTGCCCCTTCTCTCAGTAATTCCCCAGTCTCCAGCCCTGCAGGGTCCCTGCTTTTACTTGCTCCTGCCCCACTTCCCGCTTTCCTTTTTCCCCTCTTCTGTGTTCTCTTGTGTTTCTCTCATGTTCACACCATTAATATCCTATGTAGCTGGCAACACACTAATACCTTTCTATTGCCTGCTCACAATCTCACACTTTTAAACAAAAAATAAAATGAAAATCACTAATCTTGTTAATCTCTAAAAATAACATTTCTCCTATTAAATTATTTTCTTCTTTAAATCACTGTTTCCCTTTTTTGAGCTTTTTAGGGCAAGCCTCCGAAGGACCTTATTTGCCAACTAAAGGTGACCTTCTTTTGCAGTCATTTGTCAGAAACAGGAGGACCATGATGAATGGTGAAGACTGGCAATACTGCCTTTCTCCATCTAGTCTCTCTTCATCTTTTTCTCCTCCCATGCAGTCCACTTCCAGCTTACTGTATTGTCATTTCTTGACTGTCAGTCATTTCTTTCATACTCTGGGTTTGTTTCCCGAGCAGCAGAGCTGTTCAAGTCACTAACTTTTCACCTTGGTACCAAGTCAACATCAGCCAGCCCTCCAGCCACTGATTCCTCCTTGCGTGAGGACCATCTAAGTTAGTGTAAAATCATCCTAAACTGCAGTGCTTAAGTGCCTACTCCACAACATCAGTGCAGCTCCTCACTTACCTCGGACAGAGTCTGTCATTTGCTTGAACAGTCCTAGCCACTGCTGCTGCTGTCCCAGAATAATTCCTTTGATTGCTCAAGTTGCTCAGCAAAGGAGTCAGGGTTTACATTTGCTTAATGTCATTAATCAGAAGGGCTTGAAGAGAACATCAAGAGACGCATCACAGATACAGAACGCCTTCTGCACAAGGAGAACGTGAGCAGACTAAGACGATATGGAATAATACATTATGATGACTGAGAACGGATTTACTTCTCAAGGCTGTTGCTGCTTCAGGGTGGAACTAGAGGCCACAGAATGAATCTACGAAGCTCAGAGCTGGCAAATGGAGCGACTCCTCAGCAAGGGCTGAGGGATGGGGACCGTTGCCTGTCACCACAGATGGACATCAGAAGGTCACAGTAATCCCTGGACGACAAGGGATTACTGAACCCTCTCGGCCTCCCAGAAGCCTCTGTTTCACCATTCAGATAAAACCGGGGTCAGGCAGCAGGAAATAATTTAGTTCCCTCAAAATCCATCACCTAGCTGCTCAAGCTGGGCAACAAGCTAAAAGCAACAAGAAAGAGAAGTCGACAGTGAGTGTCTGTCTACAATTTGAGAAAGCCAGCACCAAGTAACTTGTACTGCTTAATGTTTTTCACAGCTTATTTATTTAAACAAATTGTCTGAAACACTGAATAATCTTAATAATATACACAAGGATCTATCCAAAACATGGCACATAAACACGCTAAAGAAGCCCACAGCCTGATCCTGCATATCAGCCCTGTATATTGTATAATTCTGATATTGCCAGTTTAGAGCCGTATTTCTATGCTGACAAGTTGCCCCCAATAACCTTGCCTTTGCATTTGATAGGATGTCTTTTTTCCTCCATTTCTCCACTTTATTTTGCATTTTGCATAAAAATACACCTTTACATTCATGTTTCCCCTGCTCTGAACTATTCCTATAATACGTTGAGGAGGCAAAACAGAAACTCAGTAATGCATCAAGTGAGAGCTTGTTGCATTCCACTATTTTCTCTTGGGCAAGTGTGTGAGTCCATTCTAAGCCGAGATCCCTAATACCTCTGCTACCCACTCAAACAGAGTCCTCTTATCAAAGGGCATGTATTGAGTTAGACTTGGCTTTGATCTTCATTTGGATTAATCACATTCTTAGACATTTCTTTCTGTCAATAGCATTCAATATCCTAAATACTTAGGAAACGGATACAATTTTGAGCTATGAGGCTTCAAAAGTAGTTAAGAGACCTCAAAATGTTGATAAAAGCTGTTGCAAGGAGATTCATGAGCCTTTACTACTTGCTTTGGTACATGAATATACAAAAGCAACAGAATAAAGTATTTTAGTGGAATTATCGGGAATTTTCCGGAGATTACAGAAGGCAAACAGTCTGTCACTTCAGGGAATATGGGAAGTCTAAGTGTTTTATAGGTCTGTGTGTTTTTTTTCCCCTTAAATATCAGCCTAAGTATTAATCTTACATACCTCGAAAGGGGGTCTTCTGGCAAAGTGTCACAGAAACACCACCAACAGACCCCTACATTCCATCTCATATGACATCATTCAACTCCATTTTTCACAGTAGATACATGCCAGCAATAGCAGCTTCCTTACACAAGCCTTGTACTTCTCTGATGTGCTGTCTGATCAGTCTGATAGTTTGTGAGAGCTCAAGGCTGTCACTGCTCCAAGGCACTAGAAAGACTACATATACCTGCAGCAATAGGCATCTTAATAGACATATTACTCTCATTGCTGCCAGAATGTTTTCTGCTTCAAAATTCCCGTGATCATCTCTCACACATGTAGTTGCAGGCAACCAAACACAGTCACAACATCCATTCTGAATTCTCACCGACCATTTTAACACTGCTGGTTGCTTATACAGAAGTGGTAGAAAGCACAAACATAGCTGCCTCAAAGCAACACACCACTTATTGCCAGCTGAGTCACCTCTGCACCTTTTGTCCAAACTGTTTTGCTCATGTGGTACTGCAGAGGTTGGAGTGAGTGATTCTGGAAAACCAAGAGAAGAGCAGTACCAATTTCCAGGATGTATTCAGTCCAGTAAGTTCTGTTTAACATGCAACAGTGAAAAAACATAAGACTAGCAGATAAGATGTGTAAGGTACAAGCTGCTATCCTGAGGATTAAAATACGTGCCTGTTCCTGCTAGTCGTATCCACTTCTTTATCCTCTCCAACTTGAAAAAGCAATCTCAAGTTCCTAACCAGTATTATGGCTCGTGCCTTGTCGTAGGGGCAGTATCTATTTATCATCATATGGGCGGACATGCGGATGCTGGGCATTTCTGATATTTCAGTTTCACACAGAACGTGTCCAGACAACTAAGTTATGGCCAGTCAACTTCTCTTGATTTTACTTTTAACCGATAAATGTATTTTATTACGCATAAATAAAAGGGCAAAATATACTTTCACAGCTCTCCTATGAATTGATCTACTTCACCAGTTATCCTTAAATCCAGAAAGAGCACGAAATGAGATAATGTTTATTGCAGAGATTTCTAACTGGGACCCCATAATGAAGCAGCACACGTTGTGTGTGCAGCCTGACTGTCACACTACATTTCTATCACTGCATGTGATTTTTTCCTTTCAACTAGAAGTTCTCTTTAGGGGTGAGGAGAAGACAAGAAATATTTGCTCACTGCTATCAGCAAGGAGAGAAAAATGGTGGTGACTTCACATTGAACATTAACCCAGCAGAGTGGACTGTCAGCAAGAATTACGCTGGATTTACCCTCCTCATGTGCCACTGAATGCTGCAGGACCAGACTGAAATTCAATGCTTCTGTTTGCAGCATAAGCACTCTGGTACAAATTTTTAATTGACTGAACCTGACTATCTTCCTGCCACTAAAAGACGTTCATTACATTCTGTAGTCAACAACTGTCACGCACAAAAACATCAACATTCCTGCTACAGATTCGTTTAGAAAATAATTAAAACTTCATTACTCAATCCTTACTTACATTCCACTGAACCTACCGAGAAGTTTACTTGAATGAAGATGAAGCCCAATGGCTTCAACATACAGATTTCACTAAGAACAGCTCGCATTGTTGCTCCACACCTCACTGTGCATGCGTCATGGTGGATCCTCGAGCTTCAGGCCCTGGGGCTGACTCAGCACACAGAAGACAACAGGCCCTGCTTGGACTCGGGACAGTCCTGTCACACTGGGATCAGCTGTTGTTTTCAAAGATGCTTAGGATTTAAGTGGCTTGAGAATCTGCAATTAGTGAGCGTGAAATGAGATCTTTACGCTCAGGCTATTACAAGGATTCCAGTCGGGTTCCAGGAAGGAAATGCTAGAAATGCAGGACTGGTTATGAGGAGCTTCACATGCCATTTGTAGGGCCAAACTCACCCTTGTTATCATTCCAGTGACTTTGCTGTAGCAGAGATGACTTAGGTTCAGTGAATTCCACAGATGCATGAAATAAAAGTATTTTTAGGCAAATGATGGCAATTGTGCTCTGCATCTGTCTCTGGGCGTTTTCCAAGTCTAGTAGGCCAGGAACACATAGCAAATTCTGCAAGGAGCATTGCTAATCGTGCATGTGGCAGAACACCTTGCCAGCTCTAATTTGCCCAGAGCAAGAACAGAAAATGGAGCTGGGAAGCTCAAAACAGGAAGACAATAGAGGCTGCAGGGGTAACAGCTTCCCTGCTGGCTTCTATTTTGGCTTGTTAAAGGGGAGGCAAATTGCACATCCTCTGCAGCAGCAACACTCATTATTCTAAATTCTCTGCCAACTCACCTTGTTGCACAACATGGGGAGGCAGAGAGGAGATCCACCCACTCTCTGCTAGCCCTGCAGGGAGCCAGGGAGCTGCTGGTCCCACTTGTACAGCCCACTTCTGCCAGGCACAGTCCCCACCACCATATCATAAATAATGCCTGTCCTTAGGCATTAAGGAGGAAGTTAGCTGTTGGTAGCTCACTTGGCATCATCCTAAATGCAGATGGATGCCAATCTCTGACTTACAGGCAAAGCGCAAAGATGGGAAAATGCAGATCATATGGATAGAGCTCTTTGGCACGGAAGTTGCAGTGCTGTGTAGCACACCAGAAGGCTTTAATTATGCAGATCTCTTTCAAAGTCTTGTTTGAAAGCGGACAAAAGCTTATAAGGCAGTTGGGAGGTATTCTCTTTCTGCAAAAAGTGTTGATAATATCTGGAGCAAGGAAAATATTTGAAATATAAATTAAACCAAAAACGCTCACCCCACAAGTTGGATCTTTTCTTGCCTATTAATTCATTTCCTAACCTTTTTTCTCCTTCACATCTGCCTCTGACTCACAATTGTCCCTTTGCTTCTGTAACATTTTCTTACTATTCCTTGGAGTTTTTCTCTCTGCTGTTTTCCTTCAACCATTTCATTCTTTGAAGAACAGCACCTCTTTACCCTGAATTATTTGTTCTCATTAGTGTAACTCAGTGTCTTCCCAGATCTGTGGATCTCTTAGTTCTCTCTCCTGCTTCCCTAACCACATCTTCATCCAAGCCTCCTTTGTTCCACATCCAGTCAAGGAGATGGGCACAGCAGGGCACACAGAGCTAGCAAGCATCTCAGCGAGTGGGCACCCCTAGCTACGCAGGAAGCAGCCTATTGAAGAGCCAATGAAGTGACTAATGCCCTCAGCATAACCTCAGTCTAGCTGAGAAACCATTAGCACAGCTAAGGATACTGGAGGAATAGGAAAGATCACCTTTCTCGTGCAACATACCTGCCCTTACCAACACTGTGCCACTGCCTGCCAAAGCACTGTGGTAGGAATTCATTGACACCATGCCTTCAGGGTAAAACCACATTTGAGAAGCCAGGACTACAGCTTTTCTCCATTAGTTCTAACAGCAGGAATGAAATGCACTCTCCCCAAAACATCAGTAGCAGGTCCATCATCCTCCTGTCACTGAGCTGCCTTTACCAGCTCCCACATACAAACATCAGTGGATTCCTTTATTCAAATCAAAGCCAAGCAATGCCTGATGAGTTCTAGATGCACATGCTATGGCAATGCTTTACTTACACTGATGCTACAAGTCGAACAAATCTTTCTCATTCCAAAGGATTAACTTCAGGTATGATTTTGGAGATGCTCAGGCCTCAGCCCTGGGTACGCAGTCCCAGTTGCAGCATTTCCTGCTACAGTAAATTTCTAATACATTGTGACAGAGTATTATAGTTGGAAAAAGTAACTTGGAGCTGGCAGAAATGGTCTCAACTAAAATATTAATAAATTAAGAAAAGCATCCCCAGCCAGAACCATCATCTACAAAACACAAATTCTTTCATAGAGTGCCAATGGCAAAAATTGTAGTATTTGTTCTGTTGAGTCAGCGTGTTCGTAAACTTCCAGTCAACTCACTGGAATATTTTGGTGTGTTCCAACAACAAAACTGTACATTCAGGCCTTCTCTTGCTCTCCTGCACTTGTTTATGAATAAGTTACTCGTGCAAGTATGCTTCACTATGAAGAGCAGACACTAAGATTACCCACAGCCTCTACCCTTGCCTATAAGCAAGCCAATCTCTCTCGTGTAGACTGTGGTGCCAAATCATTAGGCACCTAGAGGAAAAGAGAAAAAAGGTAGTTTCCTCATTAGCCAGCTGAGCAGAGCTCTTCAGAGTCCTGATCCAAAACAACTTGCTTACAGGCTTTGCACTAATTTCAGAAGTCCTCTCATCTTGAATGGAGTGCATCTACCCAACCTTAGAGGAACTGTCTCCTCACTCTGTAGCCTGTTTTTAAATATATCTATATTTTCAAGGGACACCTGTTGTGAGACTGGAGAGCTGTTTCTGAAAGTTGGCAGACTTGACAATAACCTTTTTCAATGAGTTATGTGAAAACATACAAGACAATTTTTAAACTTAAGTCTAATCTGGAGGAGACAGCAATGGGCAGCTGCTGTTTTGAAAAGTCTTGAAAGAGAGAGAAATGAGCAGTGATTTCCTGGAGGCAAAAGAAGAAAACTTAGGGCTTACTTATGTGTTTGTGTCCTGATCATGATCAGAGAACTTCTTTCTCGAGAACAGTCTAAATAAATATTTGGTTTAGACCTGGTTTCAAAATCCCCTGATACCGTCAGACCAAAGAATATCCTTGACCAGGGATAAAATGCAGGTGTTTTTTGATCTTGCAAACTGGCATGGAAACTGGAAAGGAGGAGATTGCAAAGAAGGAAACAGCAGAAGGCAGGATACTTTTTATGGATGGAATACATCTTATCTGGCTGCACAGAGGCAGTATAGGAAAAAGATGGCTGGAGCAATATGTTCTTGGACACCCTATTTACTGGCAAGACAAAAATGATTCAGTTCAAACCTCCTCTGTTTGAAATTACTGGATCTCATATACTTTTCAAATAGTTTAATATTCTGGGGATGTTACAAAAAACAGCCTCCTAACACTCAAGAAAATCAGAAATTCTGTAAAACAGCTGGTTAGCGGGTAGCCTGTTGCAAAAAATCACAGAGCAAGCTAACTGGAAAAAATGTGAAACTGAGTAGCTACAAAATAAAAATATCAGAATTTGAATGACCCTCAGGGTTTTCATCTATACAAAAGAAACAGAAGCTGGATTTGATGTTTCAGAGTAGAATTTTGTCTATTCATTTGTTTTCTTTGAGGAGGGATCACTAACAGTACGTCAGATAATACCGTCTTTCAGACGTGCTACAGCATCGCCAGAAATGAACTTACCTATGGTCTCTTCTTCATCAGGTGAATAAGGAAAAGGCCTCTATTTTTCTCTTTTAAAAACCAGATGAAATCTTAGATAATGTAGATCATCTTACCAAAGGCAATGGAAAATCACCTTACACAAGGTGAGCACGTGATTCTATCCTTAGAAAGAAGTCAAGAACCATCTGCTATTACCAACACTGCTCCTGGCTTGCAGAGTTTTTTGTTTGTTTTGTTTTTTCCACAAAAACATTCCTTCGTTCCTTTTTCCTACACAAACTGAATACTTCTCCCCCTTACACACGTTCCCACTTAGACTTACTGTACATAAGCAGTTTCTCACTGCTCACTGTTGCTACCGAACAAACCATTTTTCTGCAGTGGCATCCTCAGGGCAGGTATGAGCACAGAGCACATAACTCAATGCCACAACTCCTGATCAACAGGCATGACAAAGAAATATTGTCAAACTGTAAAATGGTGCTCTGCCTTACGCTGCTACATCCATGTCCTGCATTCATTTGCCATTCCTCTCCTTTTCTGATTCAAAGCAGGCTGTACCCAAAAGCAGCAAAATTCAGCTTTTAATCTTCTCAAAGTAGGCATGGTATTTATTCCACATCTTTTGATTAACCCCCCCTAACAGAAGTTAACAATTCTATAGATTCAAGTCGGCATTTGTGCCAATCTCCTTGATGCTATCTCTACAGCTTATAGCATGGCTGCTTGGCAGGAGCACCTATTATTGATCGGAAGGTAGGTGTTATACTTACGAGTAGCTATACTCCACAATAATTTATGTTCCTAACCACCAAACTATACGGTGCACAGTAAAATACCATGAACGTCTGCACTTACTGTATGTGCACAGTACATGACAGTCATGTCCACTGGAAGAGATGAAGGAGTAACTGCTGAAAGATCACATCAAAAGAAAAGAATTTTCAATCTTCCCAAAAGGAGCAGATGGAGAGAAGCACTTCAGCAGATCCCTTCCATAAGGAACTTGGTGCTGAGCGAGACCTCAGATCATACACACATCAAAAGTAGCAGTGCACATACTCTGTCAAGGGCAGAGGTTTAACCGTAACCCATTCTTTTCTGTTTCCCCAGGCTGAACTCATTTGGGATGGAGCAGTATGTCAGCTGCAGTCCAGTCTGGTTTCCATACAGACATTGTGTCATTCAGTCTACGGCAGCAGCAGAGACAAAAAAGATGAAGTATAAAAATAGACTTGGTTCATATCTGCGATTAGTTAAAACCTTAGCCTCAAAGACATGAAAGAAATTAACTAAAATCATGTCCTGAAATGAGATGATCACATTAGGTATGCTGAAAGCTACAAACCAGGCATAAGATCGAATTGATTTAGCTTTCTCAAACCTGGACATATGCAGCACTGATGTAGCACCCACAGCCATTCCTCTAGCCCAGTATGTTCCCAGCACCAACAGCATCTCAAAGCAGAGGAGCACCTTCAAAAAATGGATCTGTCCTGGCTGGGCCCAGTTCTGAGATTCAGAATTGTGAAACCAAGATGTGGAGGAGGCAGCTCACCCCATGGAGCTCAGGGAGGCCAGTAAAACCAGACCTGGAAGGACTCCTCACAGCACTGGTGTGATTTCAGACCAAAATGGTAAATGTCACTACGCAATGTGGCTTGGCAAACTTCACACATCAATATTTAGGGAGGTTGGATTTTTATTAGAACCATTCATGTGGCACCGAATCAAACCAGAGTCTGAGTCTGGGGGCACTGTCACAGCAGGCTCCCTCTGTGTCTGAAGAACCTGGGAAGGCACAGCAATTATCTGTACAACTGCTCCTATCTTTCCTGAACTCAGTGCTTTTCTTTGCATAAAAATGGGTACAGTGACATCTGTCCCTTCGTGGGGCCACTTGAGGTGAAGCAAGCAGGGAGCGATGTGGCAGCCACATCATTTAGGACACTAATGCCACAGCACAAGGGACAGCCTTGGTTGCTTTCCACTGAAACCAGGTTCAGCTCTGCTTATTTGACTGAAATGAAGTAAACAGGCAGGGACTGCTAAGAAGGAAAAGGCATAATCAAGCTTCCTATCAATTTTCTTTCAGTGCGAAAGACTTTAATACTCAGTATTTGCCATCCATGCTCAAACTCCAAGTCTATAGCCCTCACAAGATGACGGTTTCCCTCCTCCTTCTAATATTTTTTGTTGTTTTAGAACATATCCCAAGTTGTCACTGTAACAACAGACCCATTTTCTTGTGCTAACCACAGGAAAAGATGGACGACTGCAGTGAGATAGCTCAAATGTCTTAATTGTAAACAGAATTCTGTTGTATTTTCATTTATATAAGAGCTCCCACTATATACCCCACTGTATGAAAACACCCAGTATAGTGACCACCCAGAAGTGAAGGACTGAATTCCAAGAGGTTGTGTGGGGGAAACACAGCTTAGTTACACACGTGTTCTTGTTTATATAATTCTTTAGAAAAATCAAATTGAGCTTTAGAAAAATAAAATTAAGTACTGATGTCAACAAAATGCAAATTTCTAGAACATCTGTTATGAAGAAATATAATCATGCTAATCAAGCAGTGGATTAAGTTATAATTTCAGTAGTCAGAATTAAGCAGAAAGGAAACTTTCAACCTTTTTTTTTTCCGAAATGGAAAGTTCTATAAGACATGTTGCAGGAAGAAATAAAACGTGTTGCTTTTAGGTAAGCCAAAACTAGAGTAGTCTGATCTCATTACACCAAACTAAACTAGCATTATCATTACTGCATTGAAGAAAACGGGTTTACTCTGGATTTCCTCTGGAACATCTGAGTGCAGAACACTTATTCCCTGTTGTTTATACTATGGTGGTGCATTGAAAAGACTTCTCATATGCAGATGTTTTTAAAATCTCGTTGGCACAGCTGAAAAGGTAAATATAATGCATCCCATTTCACAGACAAAAGCAGTTACATATTGCTGCCCTTAAGACTGCAAAAGCTATGAACTGACACAAATCCACTGGCTTAAGTCCAATGCTTTCAAATTGAATCACTTGAGAAAATCACCTTCATCAACTGATCGTGAGAGCAATAGGAAACTGATGTCAGAAACTAACGGCTTAGCCCGGCTAGCCTGTGGTGAGAGGATTTGACTAGACATCAAGACCATATTTTCCATTCCTAATTTGGTCCAGTGTGTCTTGTAATTGCAAAAAATAAGACAACACCCAAACGTTTATCTATCCATCACTCCATCAAATAAAATAAAAAAAAAAAAAAACTGCATCTGACTTTCATATGTGCTTGAACTCCTTGCAATCGTCTGCAAGGAAGCTATCATAAAAGTCTTTGCTAATTCCAACTTCTTGTTACTAACTTATTTGCAAAATCATTCTGGTAAAAACTCATCTCAGGCAGAGACAAATTATCGATAGAACCACAGAATTGCTTGGGTTGGAAGGGACCTCAAAGCCCACCCAGTCCCAATCCCCTGCTGTGGGCAGGGCTGCCACCCACCAGGTCAGGCTGCCCAGGAACCCATCCAGCCTGGCCCTGAGCACCTCCAGGGATGGGGCATCCACAGCTCTCTGGGCAGCCTGTGTCAGGGACTCACCGCCCTCTGAGTAAAGAATTTCTTCCTAATACTTAACCTAAACATCCCCTTCTATTAACATCTCATTTCATAGACTGGGAGAACAGAATACAGCCCAGATTTGTCCCTAAACATGTAGATGTGGTACTTCGGGACATGGTTTAGTGGGCAATATTGGTGGTAGATGGATGGTTGGACTAGATGATCCTAGAGGTCTGTGCCAACCTTTTGATTCTGTGATTCACCTAGCTTGTCATTATCAGATACAAAATGCTGGGGAAGGGGCTCAGTGCTTCTACAAGTTAGGAAAATAAGAGAAAACTAAACAATGACCGCACTGATATGCTTAAAAACAACACACAGTTTTCTATGAAATGTTACTTTGGTAAATGCTACATTCTCTTTTCAGGGTTACCCAAATGCTGGCTGTTGAAGACGACAGTGATGTAGCAGTCAATGGCAGAGTGGGTGCACCTTGGAGCGCCAAAAGCTGATAATAAAACCTGGCTTCATTCACTTCTCAGCATGGAATTACCTCTGGATGCCCACACTGGCCTCAGCACCATTCAGTTCCTTTCCCCTCATCAATCCCTCAGACGTTTCTATCCTGCCTTTCTTAAAAAGCAAGACTTTCATCGAGTTAATGCACCCAAAAAGTCCTTACATGTTAACTGCCTTGCCCTGTTTCAGCAGTTTCTTCTTCTCAGCCACCCAAGTGTATGTTTTTATAGCACACAGCTCTTGGGGGCCCCAGCACTTCATGGGGTGCCACTCTAATACACACAAACAAGAAACAAGTCACCAGCATTATTGACCCTAAACAGAAACTCGACCTGAGATGTTCTGGTCCAATGTCAGCAAATGTGCCACTTGCCTAAAGAATGCCGTGAGAATACAAGGTGGGAATCTCTTTTCTTGCACCAGTAGGTTATTCCCATCAGAGCTCATCCCATTCTGCTGTCATGGTGGAACTGCAGCCTGCATTCAGGCCTGCGTGAGACCATGGAGCTGGTGCACATACACAGCTCCTCACTGATGCTGCGAGCTGAAAACAGAACGGTGGTTCTAATCCCACATTCAGGCAACATTCCCATTGACGTCAAGCATAAATATTGGAAAGTTCAGCTGTGTAAGCCTTCTGCAGTGTTGAAAACAAGTATATTTTCAGTACTTAAATGCTTGGCATGTTCTTAAAGAGAGTTCAGATGAAGCCTACAAGGCAGGTCCCTCCAAACAAGAACTTGCTGCTGCACTGACATTTCAGCTGACCAGTGTTCCTGCTGATCTCAAGACACCAGAGCATCAGGCCAAGGCCCAGTAGAATCATATCGGATGTGTAATTCTAGTTGGCTGTGACATCACAGCTCTTAGATCTGTGGCACACAGAGGGGTAGTAATTATGCATAAAAGCACTGGAGGTGTGATACCAGATTTGGGGCATTACCCAGTGGGTTATCCTACATGATCCACAGAAGGCAGGATTCTGTTCCACTTCTGCTGATTGCCCCGTTACATATTCTTACTTGTCAGAGAGTAAATTGCAGCCATGAACACAATATATATCTGTCATGTTCCCCTGTAAGTTATGAAACACTGCAGAACTTTTAAGCTGGGGCAAATCCATTGTGCGTAAGCAGATCCTGCACTTCTGCCACACCACAAGGTCTGCATGATTGTGGGCATGCTTGGAACAAGGGCTGAGTAGGAAAAAATACAACCAGGTTCCTTTAAGAGGAATTTTCTATTTTGTGTTTCCCTGCTGATTCTCAGTCTGAGAGGCTAAAATCAATACCAGAGAAGGAACCCTTCAATTACAGCAGGAATCGCTGCAGCTGGGCACATCCTCTCCCAGGACAGCATAGCTCAACTTTCCTCTCTGGTGCAGTGCAAGCAGTGGTAGGACCACACGTCTGTTCCAGGCAGGGTAGTTTGTATTTATTAGTGCAGAAGTGTAAAAATATTTGGTGGTAAAATGAACCCAGCGGATGTTTTTGCTGGCAGGCACCTCGGAGTGACAACTGCGCTACTCATTGTGAAAGAGTAACAGCTGAGCATGTGGTAGAGTTGCTTTTGCATTGACAAGGAGGCATCCAGTATTCTGTGATTAATTGGATTATAGTGGCTTTCCACTTCCCACTCAGATCAATTGGCACTTTAAGTTTTTCACTTATCACCCTGGAGGGTGAAAGGTTGAAATGAGTAACTTCCATAATAAGCTTTTTGCAAGAGCTTAAAAGACCCTCCTTCCCTCTGCTCATTTCTTTACTGCTTTGATACATTTTTACTATGCTCAACTACAGCTCCACTTTATCTTCTTTGGAAAAACAATCACTGAAAGTGACACAAAATAAAATATTAAGACATAACTTGTTTTTTTTTTCAATGATAAAGCAAAGCAAATGTTTTAAACTTTGGTTTATATGAAACCAGAAGGAACGGGCCCCCAGGAAATCAATTCCCCACATAACTCGAGGTAGCAGCATTTCCACAGGATGTCTAGAAAGTAGCCCTCTCAGAGAGATGTTATTCTGCCACTGCCGCAACACTTCTTACATGCCTTGAAACTCACAGTAAATATTCTGATCTTTCTTTGCTTTGCTTTTTGCTAGAACTATGTAATGATTTTTGACAAGTTAATTTCCTTATAACTCATTGGTCCAGAAATTACAATTTGGTGCACTTGTTATTGTTTGAGAGGGCTTAGCTGCAAAGGATGAGATCACAGGCATACTCCAGATTCAAGATTTTTCCAGAGAGCACCTGAGGGGTACAGGGAAAGGCTACACAACCTCTCTGCTTTCACATTTCGCTAAGAAAAAGACAGAACTTGACCTGTGGCACACGCAGACTTTTGGAGTGAAGGCATTTCTCAGGAGCACAGAAGAGCTCACTCACCACACGGAATCACAGCCCAACTCACTTGCAAGCCAGAAGCTGAATCTGCTTTTCTTGACTGGGTTGATAAAACAGATGTTGGCACTTCAGCACAATGAAACATTACTGAAGTGTAAGCACCAGTGACGGCAATATTACTACCTTTTTTTCTTCTTTCCAAATGCAAAAGAAGTATAAAAACAACACAAGGATCACTTTTTCCCTCCAACCTGTAAAGAGGAAAGAAATGGAAGAGTGAGTGAGAATAAGGAGACACCAGGGGATCATTGCAGGAAATGAAGTGCCTGGTACTAAAATCTTCATCAAGAAAGCAAATTATGTTCTCTGTATTTTACGGCATACAAGCTTACCACCTCAAAACTGTAAAACATCTAGAGCCACCAAGGCACAAGTGAAAACTGCAATAAAAACAGACTAAGTGCATAGTAGCTGCTATGCTAAGATGTCATGAAACTTCATAGCTTAATTGTGCATGTCCTTTGGGGGTATAAAGTACAAATAATGATTTTCAGAAAACATGATGGCTAAGCCAATTTTGACAAACACTGTCATTCCAGCATGCCAAAAAGTTTTTGAAATGGTAGTGTTGACAATCTGCTCCGTCTTTCATACTACCAGCATGATCAAAGCTGTGTTTTACTCACTTGATCAATGTTTAGTGCTTCTTACATAGCTGGTGCACAACCCTGTGCTGTCAGCACACAAAAGGCAGCTATCATCAAGGTATCTGAAGAATTAGCCTTAGTGGAGCTGTTGTTCAGACATCCCCTGTGTTTTCTCAAACCTACGGGTACTGTGCTAGCACCACTTGGCTCCGCCGAGCGATGAAACCACAACCTCTTGCCAATGTCATTCACAGAGGAGCCTCAGCTATTTAACACAACCAAACAAATCGCAAACAAAGCAGCAAGTCAGCTGTATTAAGGCTTAACAGTCTCAAACCCACGGAGTGCACAAAAGGTATAACTGATGTTTGCTAGGGTGTTTTAATCTTACGAGACAGGTACTCCCCTTCTGTCCTGTTCTAATTGTGGCGGGATGCCAAGTGCTCAAAGCCACAGGTGAAATCCAACTAATCCACAGATTATGAATCTCAATAACTGGATCAGCGTTGTGTTAATGCGATCCGACTGGAGATGCTCATAATCATCCATCTCCAGCTGAATATTGCACCATTAGCTATGTGAACCTCAGTGACACAACGGGCATGTGCTGCCCACCCAAGCTCTGAAGAAGCAGAGTGCAGCTAATTCTTCATTTGAAAGCTTGGGGCTATCTGCATGTACTTTCCCCTCAACTCAGCTGCAAGCAGGGCATGAGGCTTTGAGGCCATAGCACAGGACACTGCTTCTGCCCGTTCTGGCACAGCGCATGGACACCAACCCTTGACTACTAGCTCCTTTTTCCATGGCTTTGGTGCCATTTAGGCAAAATGCCAAGCAGAGACACCCACTTGTCCCCCACTTTTCACAACCTGGTGGATGAACACAGAGATTTCCAAGTGCAGTACCATCTACACTCTCTACAAAGACTCCAAAACATATGAACTTGAAATCTTGTGTCAATTTCAGTGTGAAAGAAGAAGAAAAAGGCTCAGTGTGCAATAACAATATTTGCCATTAAGTCAGTTCATCCTCTTATCATGACAGTTTCAAAAAATCAAACTTTTTGCCTAGGGGGGATAATTAGCTCTCTGGGTTTGAAAATGTCATGCTGGAATTAGTGTGGCTCCCATATGGACCATATGTCCTTCTCCTTATTCTATAGCCAGCTGTATATTTGGTTCATTTTTAATAAAAAAAAAATCCTTGGCCTCTGCTCATGTGACTATTTTCCTGAACATTTTATCAAGAAACCTTATAAAAATCATTCTGAAAAATCAAAATCAATTACTCGCTCTGAGTTAACTTCATCTACAACTCTATTAACCAAAACATTTATGAGGCACGATTTTTCCCTAGAAGAAGCCATCCGAGTCTGATCCACCTGGAAATACTTAAACAAATGTTATTCTACACTATTCTACACTTGGTTAAAGCTGTGTTTATTTCTTCCACACAGCTGAACGGCGTGCAACTCAGAATTTCTCTCTCATGGCTCAAATAAGCCTTTAATAAGCCTGAGTGAATGAAGTCAACATTGTTCTTCACTTGTTCTTCTGCATATGGACCTTCTAACACTCTCATATTTGAATTCATCTACATAATCCTGAAATAGAACTATCTTTCAGACTTGTACTTAAAACCAATTAAATACAAAGAAACAAAATTCTAGTAAGGGACTGATCTTAACTGCTTCATCTGGCAAATTCCCATTGGTTTACTGGAAGCTTTGGTTCCACGTGAGGATAAGCGCATAATTTCATTTAGTGAAATGGCTGATGTCCTTCAGCCATAATTAAGCAGGGTGGGACTTCAATTAACCTGAGTTTTTCACCACTGCAAGTTTATACAAGTTTTGATCAAGCTGCCAAGCACTCGAAGTCTAATTGTGGAAATTTCTTTCACTCTTCTGATCATCTAAACATCCTTGAATGTTCCTCAGTGACCATTACATCACCTAGGAACAACATAAGACAATGCAGAAATGACAACACACAATATCCTGCAAAAATTAATCCTGTGTCACCTGTTAATATTTCAAATTCACCTCCTCAGAAATGCAGATCATCAAAGATGAAAATTCTCTGATAATTGGCTCCTTGATATATTATTTTATGTTGCAAGTTGATGATTAATTGAAAATAAGTCACCTAGCCACTGCAAAAGTAAAAAACTGAGAAAATGAATTATGATTGCTCATGTATTAGGATCATTCAGATTTTTCTATTGAGAAAATGTAATACTGTTTCAGCATGCCTGCAGCATTTGCTTTCACCACAAAGTAAGCTCATTAATGGCATATAAACATAAACTTCTTAATGCCTTAGGGATTTCAGACATGAATCCCAGCCATATAAGTACTTATTTATTCAGAAATTATTTTAAGTCAACTTTTAAATTTGTTTTTAATAATTTTTGAAACCCATTATTATTGGTTTCTTGTTTGTTCTTAATTTATTCATTACATCAAGAAAAATAATTTGATGCTCTGTATAAATTATATAAATGGAACACATGCAAGAGCTGTAACTAATATTTTTTTTTCCTTTGTATCTAAATATTTATTGTACACCCACAGCTCTTCAAGATGTATTCCTACAGTGCTTCGCATAATGGAAACCTGGCCTCTAGATTTCACTGCAATTGTACCTAGCAACACACAGGCTGCCATACTGAACCAGCCCTGCAATTCTAACATAGGCTTTTTTCCTTCCCCAACAGACATCAAATTATAAGCTGTGGCCTGTAAATTTACATCTCAAAACACTGATTGCTTTTCCTCCACACATATAAAATGTTGCTACATAAGTGGTGCAATATTTACCTGTGAAGACACAGCTCATAATAAGATCTGAAGGCAGAACCACAAAGTTAAGAAATCAAGATCAGATTTATACCCCAGAGTAACTTGAAAAGTTTGCGATTTGTCTGTAAATCATTCTATTGGAGCATTCTAGGCAAAATAGCAGCTGCTGAGGGAGAAGAGAAGCAGACTGTGCAGTAGGGAGAAGAGAACATTGCAGATGCAAACACCAAATGATAACCTGATGGAAAGTATGTTTTCCCCACCTAGAGCCACTTTGAAAGGCACGAAAGCAGTTTCTGAAGGCTGACATGCAAAGCCAGCCCTATGAGTCAGAGCAGGCAGCTCCTGGTTCCCCTCAAGTCCATTCCCTTCAAGAGTACAGTCTACAAGGTTGACAAGAAAACACTTTTCTTCTAGAAAGAGTCCTGAGCTTCCCTGCTTGTTTCATTCACAGCACTGCAGGGTGAGAGAGAGACCTTTGGATGCTTTGGGAGTGCCACTGTGTGACAGTGCAACCCTGCAGAAGCCCAGCATCAGGCAAGGAGAGAACGCCGCACAGACAGGCCAGACCTTGCTGTCCCTGAGGTTATCCTCAAATCTGAAATGCAAGTCCCATGCAATGGCAGCTCTGGCTACCACTGAGAATGGACATGTATGAACTCTCAGCTCTGGTGGAGAGCCTACCTGGGACTGGGCTGTCCGCATCCATTCACTGGTTTGGGTATTTGGCAGCTCCAAAACATCTTCAATTTTTCATTTCAACATCAAGTTCCATTGTGAACTAAATTTTTTTCAGCAAAATTGTTCTATACTTGTAAAATACCTTGGCTCCAACAAGCATCATTTACTCACAGCAAAAAATGTTGTCAACACTTTTTTCACTGGACGCCAGGGATCAAGGAAACTGTTACGGTGAATGGACAAAGAGTTCTACATCAAGAATGCAGTTGTGATACTACTTCCAAGAAACTACAGCCTCTGATCTTTGAACTGCAAGTTCATCTTCTGAGAAGGTCTTTAGAGAAGGTGTTTAACACAGCCAAGGTCTTTGCTGCTTCTCACAGCAAATCACTGTGAAAACATGCCATTGCGTGTCATAGATGGAGCTCAGCCCTCCAAGACAAGTTGTACTCCGCACTGCATTTAAAATAATCACTCAAGTAGCAATGCCTCTGTCACTCAAACTAATGGTAAAAGCAAGGTTAATAGTGTCCTATTATGTTATTACAAGCTATTATCTGCTGCACTGTATAAGACAAACAACAATCTTGTATAGGAAGGACGTGAAAATTTACAAGAAGTCCATAGCTTGCAGCTAAGTAAATATTTAACCGCTTCATTGGATACCTCTATCATTTATACAAAATACTTCTTTGTTTTATCATCAAAAGCTGTCTTACTAGAGATCAGATAGCCATAAAACAGAATCCACAGTTCATTACCTATCGTTTTATTTTATCCAGTACTAAGAAACAAGGGAGCTTATGGCACACGATCTGGCAGTTCTCGTTCATCAGCCTTACCAACTTCATCGTGTCACATGTTCAGCAAACAGCATCCATCCTGTGCTATAATTGAGAATGAAATGTCCAGGAGGGCTGGGGTGGCCAGGTTTGTGCTGAGCCCTGCACTGCTCCCTGGGGCTGCTGGAGAAGCCAGCTCTCCTCTGACACATGCCTGACCATGCTTCCCACATGGACTGAGGTCACTTTGGGAAGCATTGCAATTGTTGGATTCCATAAAGACACAGATTCCAGTTACAGCAGTTCCTCTACATATAAAAATCTTAGCATCCTCTATCTGAATAAAAAACCTAGTAAGAAAGCTGGGGAAAAGAAAGTAGACAAACTTTCGCAGAAACCTTGTCAAAACTTTTGACATGCAATACCTATACAAACGTTCATACCAAACCATAAACTTTATGGGATGCAAAGTCCTTCTTAGTAATCATTGCAGTAGGCAAATCAGTTGGTACAAAACAGTGCCTAAGATAACAGTTTTCACCAAGCACCATCTTTGTTTGCTATGGCAGAATTTAATACAGTATTGATAATATGTAACTTGCACAGTCAATAAGGACTTGATAAAAGAGTGTTTGCTTTGCCACCTCTCCAGCAGGTAGGTAGGCTTGTGTCCTATCCCACCTGGCAAGGCAAGGATAGGAAGATAAACAGCAAGGCCCCACTTCCACGAGCAGCTGGCCTTGGCTGCATTCCAAGCAGTGCCAGCTGTGGAGAGATGTGGTGTTATCTGGGAGCTGAGAGCTGAAGGCAAAGAGGGAAAAGCCACAAAGACCCATGCAGCTACTGAACAAGACAAGGATTGCTATCAGATTCCTTCCCTCCTGATTGACTACAGAGAATTCAAGTCCGAAACCCTCTTGCATATACCACTGTGATTATTTACCTAGGACAGACGTATAGACATCGTTTTTGAGTGCGTTATAATCTTCCTTTTACAAGACGTTTGTGAGGTTGGTGACATTTTACAGGCAGCACAGGGACACTCAGAGGCAGAGCATACCTTCCCTAGGCAGTGCTAGAAGTCTGTAGAAACAGAGCACTTGCCTCTTCCCCTCTGACAGTCTTTGTGCCTGCATATTTCCCAGCAAAGATTTGAACTTTAAAAACATAAAAACAAGTCAACAAAACATGCCACAAGAACAACCAACAAATTCCTTTTCAAGAATTGCACCACAGCTACACAAATAAAGCTGCTCATGACAACTGCAACACTAAGCCTTTTTAAAACAGGAACAAAACATCCTAGAGAACAAGTGTGACCAGCCGAGCTCTCAACACTGCCATTTAGCTGCCAACCATTTAAATGCTAACAAAATGCTTGGCAATTGTCATCTACCTGAAATTATGAAGAACTGCTTGCTTTGGGGCCTGGGGGGAATAACTGGGGACACACCATACATCCCTGCAGGGCACGCTGAATGGTATGGCTGATGTGTCCTGTTCTTAAATCATGTTCCCCAAGTGCCTGCGGCAGCTCTCCAAAGCAGCATGAAGATTTATGAGAGAAAATTATGAAATCAAATCATTTCCTTCAAATCTTCTGCCTTTTCTGGCCCTTTTCCAATCAGATCAGTCTGCTTCACAACTTCCTGCTCTGAGTGTCTGCGCCACACACCAGAGACACGTGGGGCTCTAACAGCCTGACACGGCGACATTCCTGCGTAATCAAAGCTTTTTTAATGAGGATGTTACAAGAAGGAAACACGATGTGGAGGCTCTTCATGATAAATATAGCAAGAGGCCTGCAAAAGGGATATTTAAACATGTAATAAAGGAGCAAAATCAATCAGATGTTATCAATTGCACTAGCACACACATCACCGGAAAGGATGTTGGCTTGCACACAAAAATATGTTTGACAGCACTGAAAAAAAAATTAAAAAAATACAGAAATGCTAGATGGAGAATCTGTTCAGTTGTGTCTTTTGAATCGCTATGCACATGAACCTAAAAATACAGCATAATGGCCTATCACTATTTCCTTTTTGTGGATCAAGTGACTTGGTTTAATCACAGCAGCTGTGAAAGGAACAGAAGATGAGGCAGAGCAGATGAAGGGGGCTGGCACAGGGAAAAGCCAGTACTAAATGTTTCAAGTCCTACAAAAAAACAAAACAAAACAAAACAAAACAAAACAACCCTGAAGCGTGAAGCCCTTTATGACCAAATGGATACAGGTTACTCAGCTGGGATCACTGGAGTTTGAGAGCCATCTTTACAAGCCACCATTGTGTGAGTCTTAACCATGCCTACATGCCCCAGGACACATTCAGGGGCCAGAAAACATTCAGTTTATGTTTACTTTTCTCTTGTTTACATTTGTAAGAATTTGTATTAGTCATGTTCATTTCATCAGCTGCCTTAATTGCATTTCACTGTGTGACATGGGTTTTAACAGCCAGAGCTATTAAATATTACTTAAAATACTGAACAGTAAACGGAGTTTAATTATTAATCACGGGGCTACAACAAACACTGATTTTCATAAGTGAAGTAATTCAGGTATTTTTCCACAGATACAAAATTGGGCGCATCCCTTTAAAGAGCAAACAGTTGTGGGAAAAGGCTGGGAAACAGTTTGGTCAAGCTTTGACTTCACAAAGACACTGAGAAAGAAATCATGAAGCTGGAATGCCATTCTACAGAACAGCTTTCAGAACAACACAGGCGGGTGGCTGCAATGAATACTTTAGTTAACCTCATACTGGGCATTTTATGTAAGGGAATGTATATTTCATGTTGAATGTGATCGATCATATATTACTGACGATGCTGTAAACCACATTATCTATACTACCGCCTGGCTTTCCATAGTTTCTAGGGAGCTAACTGCTTGTCAGTGGGCACTGGCACAAGTTCCACAGGCTGAGGCCACAGCAGACCCAGGCAAACAGCTCGGTAAAGGACGGTGATCATAGAAGCGTTCGGCACTGATTTGCCTTGTTAAGTGGGGCAGCAGCAGCAGGGCTTGCAGAGTGATCAGTCTGCACTGCACCGCGGTGCGGAACACCCCAGCAGCAGGAGCCTTTTCCTGGTTTAGTCAGTTAGTAGGTCTGTATTTGACACTGTTCCTTAAGTAAGATATTGCTCTTTAGTTCAGGCAAGCTGCTCACTAATTTAGCCCACTGTAAGCATGAGAAGAGTCAGGACCAATGTTTTACTGAAACATTTACATTAAAGAGATGTTTACAACAGGAGTGAATGCATGCACTTTGGCAGAGGAGGGCAGGAGGCCCCAAGAAAAATATTTATGGAATCAAAATCGCTTGATTAATTGGAAAAGCAAACAAACATGAAAACCTACAGTACTTCAAGGTCACTTACCACTATTACAGTAACAAAAAATATTTTTCAGTAGAGCAGGTTACCTGCTCGTGAGGGATTTCCCAAAGTCCAGGTGAAGCATCTCTTGCGCTTGACTCCATCATAGAGTGTGGCTACAGCCCTATGCATTAAGGAGATGCTCCTGGCTGCCAGATCCCAGGCAGTGATGAAGTTGCACAGGAGGTGGCATGGCACCAACCAAGCACACTTCTACGGAGTGCCAACAGAAATGGTTTCTACTTTTTAACTGCAGAGGCCAACTGCTTTCACAGTGTTGTCAGCGATAAGTAATACAGTTAACCTTAAAAACACTTTAATAGTGAGGAAAAATACAGGTAAAATACAAAAGGGAATGTGAGGCTGGTCAGATCTGCAGTACAAGCCACATGCTAACTGCTTGACTCAGAAAGACTTCAGTATAGAATCCAAGCCAGTTTTAATAATTTTCCTCAATTAATTTATCTCCCGTCCTTTCTAGTGTTCATTCAGCCATGATACTGAACTGACACAGCTTGACTTAAAGCAAAATGCACTCTTTATTTTTCCAGCTTGCCTAGCTTCTGCTGAAACAAGATCTAAATCCTATGAATCCCACCCAACTGACCATAGTAACTACACAAATGGTAAATTCCAAGAGTCAACAGTCTCAGAGACATCCACAATTCTGTTTGACAGACAAGTAGTCAAGGCAATTATGTCCATATTACTTGTGGGAGCAGAACTAAGCCTCAGCCAATCCTCCTTTATGCCCATGTCCCTCCTCTGGAGTCAGCTGGCTCACTGCAGGCTCAGACCAACACACAAACTTGCATTTAGGCTGTGTGAGCAATCCTGAGGGCTGGACTCAAGACCAAAGACAACCGAGGAAAAGCAATTTCCCACAATGGAAAGAAAAAGAGCCATAAAAAATGTCCAGTTAATATAGTCAAGTTTCAAGGATGCTGTATCTATAAAATAAAGTTTAAAACACTCATGTCCTAAACTCAGCTGATCGAGACATCTTCACAACATCTACAGATTTTGGTGCAGTGCCCAGGAATCATAATTGTTTCTGAGGAGGAAAAATTTAGATTTATTGAGTGAGACAGGGCAATATCTGGAAAATTATGAACCTTAGGAAAGATTTGCTATTGGTAATAGCATTTCAAAACTTGATGAGAATCAGCACTGTGGAATGGTGAACTCCAGGCCTATTTTTAATGATGTTTGTGATTAGCCTCTATTTCAAAGAATCAGCTGTCAACACTGATCATTTCCTTTTGTATAATTCATACAGCGGTTAATTTCAGAAGCAAAAATATTATGGGTTTGAGTAATTGGCTGTTGAAGCACAGTAGGTACTAGGTCTCCACATCTGGTGACTGGGAGCACGTGCTTAGCCTGCTGCATACTCGCTCCAAAACGTACTGTGAGAAGGAATGCGCTTCCCCACACAGGCTTTCTGCCTGAAGCTGGGACAGGAGAAAGTCTCTCCAGAGAACGGAGACCTCACAATAAACATATTGCTCCACATACAGCGAGAATGAGGAACCTCTGCTTCTCTAGAGGCATTATTTCTAGCTAGGCTTGGAGCACCGTTCAAAGAGGTCGTGTTAGGGTGAGCAAAACTATACATGGGTGCCAATACTCAAAGTTTTTCTTTACAGTGGTTCTGCACCATGCTACCCAAATGCATTAATGTTCTGTCAAGAGTATGGATCAGCCCTATACTGCTAGAATTTTATGCCATTAAACATCTCAGGATCTTAGACATATGTCTCTGAGGCGCTTGTTTTCAACTTTTCCTGTTTCTGAGCATCTAAAAATTTTCCAGAGGAGATGGAAAATTCACACTCACAAGGTGGCTTTCATTCTCGCTACATGGTTTGCAGATGTAGCCCCAAGGTCTCTAGAGTCAAGCTGAAAGCCATGGTGATCAAAATGAACAGCACTGTGTCAGCATGAGACCTCATCTTCTGTCAGTTCTTCCCCTAAACATTGTAGGTGGGACTGAGCAGTGACAAATCCAAATCCTAATAGCAGACCTGAAAGCATGGCAACCAGGCTCTCAACCTTTTCATCCCAGAGCCAGGCTCTTGTCTTTGCCAACAGCAAACAGAGATAGCAGCAGAACAAGTCTCCTATTAACTACACCCCATTAATGCTATTAGAACATATCCAAATACTGATTATTGGTATTTCTCAAATATGTTTAATAAATGCTCTGATTGCTGTGGTTGTGGCAGTTAGTGTTCCTGCCAAAGACCTACACTACGCTTTGATTTTTACATACATTCCTAACTCCTGAACTCAAGTTCCAGAAGATAACAGTGATATAGCCAGAGGACTGTAAATGCACAGATAGGCTTGCCAGAAACACGTGACTTTGGATGCAAGAGTCAGAGAACACACACTAAACAAGCAGATAAGCTTATAAGAGTAATTCCTAAATATATTTCATGATTATTTGTTTGGAAATTATTTTTTATCATCACGGTTATTTGATAAATAAAGTTAGAATGTGATTATTTATGGATCTTCTTTGTGTTTATATATTTATTCCACCATAAACAGAAACACAAGTAAATTCTAAATACAAAAAATAACTAGAGTTAAATGTTAAATGAGTATGATCTCTCCTATAAAATTCTCCAGTTAAAACAAAAAAAAAAAAAAAAAGAAGAGAACAACACTTTGGAATGTAATCTTTTGAATATGAATATTGTGGAAAGGACTGGGCTGGTCTTCTGCTAATAATTCGAGGAAAAAAATAGTAAAGACAGCAGATATTTCCTCGTGCAGCAGTGGATCTTACATCTCTGAAGTGAATTTTTCTTCTCACATGCAACGTTTTCCATTTTTCAGTGGGTTCTCTCAAAACAAGCACTTTTCCTAATTGCCAACCCTGTATATGTCTGGTGGGATCTGGAAACCCAACTGAGCCTTTTTAATTGATCACCAGCAACAAGAATAAAGAAAGCAAACACAGCTCTGTGCAATTTCACCGGCTTTCAGTGGATGGATGGTCTTCCAAATGCAGTTTAGTGTTAACAGTTCAGTTGGAGATCCAACGGAACATTTTCCTAATGATTTTCTCACACAATGTCTTTGAAGGATTACAAATAAATGCCCTCTGAAACTTTAGTTATGACATGAAACAGATGGATCCCTTCTTCTGAACTATAAAAAGAGATTTTGCTCTTTTTAGAGTGCTTCAGGAACTCAAATGTTATATTTGACTTGATCTCTGGATTCAGTTAGGCTCCTCACACATGCTGCTTTCCCTAGCAATAGTTTTGCACTGCCCTTAAAAATTAGGCTTGAGGTAGGAACTTAAAGTATTTCATTCCGCAAATATAAAGGAAGCACCTTTCCTACCAGTAACTCTGTGTGGGTGCCAAGTAGCTGCTTTCTGTAAAAAGGCTTAAAATGTACATTTTTTTCAGCTTAAATCTCCGATATGCAAAATCACTGGGGAAACTATCACAAATGCTCACTGAGATGATAATGATTATGGGTTGAAGCTCATTTCTTTTCAGTAAATTTTCAAATAAATCTAATTCTGTCTCTTCATGCAGCACACCATTGCCTTTACACATAACAATACAGGCAGTAGTGTATGCTCCTCAGTAGATGTGAGTCACCGTAGTATTAGCTGGAGGTCATGGCATTTCCCAGTGGCTGTTGCTCTCAGTATTAGGCTCTCACTGTGCAGGGAAGTCAGACTTGTGCCTCACTTCATGCTCTGAAGGGAGCAATTCTACTCATTTTATTGGAGTATTCCTAAGCATCGATCTAGGTACACTGTCTGCCTTCACAACTTTCAGGTATGACTACTACGACCAACATAAACACCTAATTACCCTTTTGTTAACTCCTTAAGTACTGAGTAGGTCAAAATCGGTTGCAATTGTTTACAAATCTCAACAGCCCCTGTTCCTGCCTATCCTGTTTTTGGTAAGGAAACTATAACTCTCACAAACCTTTCAGACTGTCACAACTCAAATTCTTCCTGTCCCAAAAAAATCCCAGCAAAGTAGCAGAGTTACCAATGCCAAGTGGTAACGTGGAATGCCACAGTGAGGAGTTTTCTCCACAGAAACACATTTCTTAGGTTGGCCCCTGGATATCTAAACCTTCCACCTTAGGGACATTCAAATCAGCCTGCTTACATGGTCATCTTTTTCATGCATCTTCTTGTTCCAAGCCTTCCTTCTAAATGTTGCACCCATTGATAATACCTCCTCTGCTATTTCCTACCTGAACTACACTTCCCAGAACACGATCAATGACTGCAGTGAAGCAGACGACACCTCAGGACCTCCGCCTGCAATGTTGTTGCAGTGACCCAAAGAGAGAAACAGTGAGTGGGGAAGAGCAAAGAGGCACATGTCCAAGAGCTCAAATTAACTGTGCAGTTTTAGCTGCACAACTTTTCCTAGAGATAACATTACTACCCTCCTCATTCTGAACGTAAAGCACTCTCCTGTCAAGACTATTTGGGAAGCCAAGCAGGAATTTCTACTACTTTTATGTTCTGAGTCTCTAAATTTAAACAATTAGAAAGAGTAATCAGTTAATTATATAGAGAAGTCCAACATTTATCCACTGCCTGCAAGTAGCTATCACCACTGGTTGGCACAGAACAATAATTCTGAAGAGAAATATCACTGACCTCAAGTTCCATGTGTACGTGACAAGAACAAGAGCACTAACACCGTAATAACGGCATTAGCACGGGATAAATGAATGTCTCCAACAAGGTTCAGAGCCTTCGGAAAATGCTGCATAAAGCACCAAGAGTTAGCAATCCACTACAGTGTTGTGGCAACCAACAATGACTTTTTCCTGATAATTGAAGCTTAGAAAGAGACTTGCTCCCTTCTCCACTTCAGGACTGTTTGATCCTCAGCCAGTCATAATGCAGCGTAATAGAATCCTGCTCATTAGGGGCTCTGTTGCTCCCAAATGCCATTACGCACATTTCTACAAAAGTGTGTAGAAATCAACAATTAGACAAAAATAAACTGCAGACAGAATTGGAGAAAGACACAGCCGCTTCCCCCAAATTACGCTTTACTTGTCAAGTTGGAAAATTCTTTCACAAAGAGTATAGCCATCCAATAGTGCTGTCCTGGAGAAAAACAAGAAGCCCTTCTAAAGGAGCAGCAACTTTGGAGAAACAAGAACGTCCTTTTGGAAGTGTTGCCTATTCAGTACTCATCTTGACTTACTTATGAGCACCAAGAACACACACAGATGCAGCACAAGGCATCCCTAAACATCTGGTACTGCATAAGATGCAGCTCTGAGCACCTCACCCAAGTGATACAGATCCCCAGTTCTTTGCTATAATAAAACACTAATGAGGGAGGGATTAATGCTGGTTTATTCAAACAGGTGCCAAAAATCTGGAAATACACGAGCTGGGGAGAAAGGAAGAGAAGTAGGAATGAGCCCCGCATTGCCCTTCTGAGACGATCCTCTCTCCCTCAGCTGGCTTTGTGAGTCCTGTTTCTGTTGGACTGCCTCCCACCGCACTCAGCGTCTCTGCAGAGCAGGAATCACTGTCCATCCTGAGCCAAGGGGACACTTCTGAGAGGAACAGCAGGGAAGCACACATGCGTTTTCAGAAATTATTTTAAAAGTGCACAGTTCCAAGTTATTCAAGTCTTCATCAAAATAGTGTCTGAGAAAATATTTGAGCATTTCACTATACTAAGTGAAAGGTGATTCACAGGAACTTCAGTACTTTCAGGGGTGGAAGATGAGAGGGCAAGGAAAACCTGTGATTTTTAGTCAGATAAGTCAGCAAACAAAGAGGATGAAACTCAAGGAAGAGCAAGTGTTAGGGACCATGCTGCCTCTGCCATTAATTACAATAAATCAGCTGCCAGGGTAACATTTTAAGTTGTCAGCCAGAGTTACAGTAAAGGAAGCCACTCAATTTAAAAAAAAAAAAAAAGCATCCACAGTAGTTCCAGTAGTTCTCAGCAGAGAGAGGAGGAAAAAAAATTAAGAGATCTCAATGAGTGCAACTTTCAGCACGGTTCCAGCAACTTTTCAAAGACTTGTCACTCCCTTTGTTAAACTCCTGAAGCTAGCAGCCTATTGGGTCAGGGAAAAGTGGATTCCCCTTCTGCAGGTGCAATTTTGCATCTATTAAATGAATACCAGATGCAAAACAGAGTACTTCTCCATTGCTATAATGCAAACCCATAGCTGACTGACATTTGCATGCTGAAATTCCCACCTGCAGTTCAAGTGTGGGTAAAAAATGGGGGGAGCCCTCTTTTGAAAATCTGTACCAATCTATCTTTTTGTGTCCCATTGTCACATACACCGCAATACACTGAGACATAAAATAAAACAAACCAAAACCCTGTATCTTGACCTTACACAGACTATTTCAGGCATATAATTCATACATGCCAATTATTTGTGGTAGATGGAAATATTTTTTCAATTAGAAACTAAACTTAAAGAAAAGAAAAACATCTGGAAAGGCCTTTTGTGTACTTGCAGGTATGGAATTTTGAAAAAGCATGAAGTCTTTGGGGATGTCAAACTCTTTTAAATTCTTGATAAATCACATTTCCAATTACGTTTTTTTTTCCTGTAGGCACACTGTTGGAATCCAAGGAAAGCTCAAGATACCAAATTTCTGCAGAAGTAATCAAATGACACAGCTGGCTCTAAAACAACATAGCAAGCTATTGAGGTTTTCACCTAGGATCATTTCAATTAGCTTACATCATTACTAACCATCAAACACTTTCGAGTCGATGCTCCGCATGGGGAGCAGGATCCCAGTGCTGTGACACACCTAACATGCTATCTTGGACATATACATCAACCTGAGCTGAGTTTTTCAAGAAGCTACAACTGCCCTGATCCCTGGTCCTGGGCAGGCTCCCAGGAAAGCTCCACACTCAGCAACAGGAGCTTGGAGGAACGTTTTCTCCAAGAGGCTGAACTCTTCTATTTAAATTTTTCACATGATGTGACTGAAAAGCCAAGCAGCAAGAAAAGTTTGTTACACGCACTCACAGCTGTGGTAGAGCAAATACAACTGACCTTATGGTTTACATGCAGAATGTTGCCAAAAAGACGAGCAAATCACTATAAAAAGGGCTTTTCTTTGCCACTATCTCAAAACGTATGGCACTTGGACGCAACAGTATCTCCCTACAGCTTATTAAGCCTCACCAGCCATATTCTCCAGTGCTTCAGCCCAGTTGTTGCAGACAGCAAAGACAGTGATGGGCATCTGCTGTGCAGACAGTTTCAGACACCACACCTCCACTCCACGATTGCTATGTAAACAAGTCAACATTCACAGCAAGCCAAAAACACAGCTCAAGCACCACCTGCTCTGCTCTACCACAGCATCTCAGCTTCCAGACTCACTGTAGGTGGTCAGCAGCACATCCAAATCTCAGGTGGGCACAGCCCTTGCTTTCAGAGACTGTGTGAAGTAACTCAGAAGGCAGCAGGCAATGCAGGAAAAAAGAACTTGTGACACTGGAGAGATTCGAGGCAAGTGCAGGAAGCACAACTTTCCCTGGCGGAAAAGGGTCCAACTGGCAGCCCAGAGCACTTTGGTGCAGAAGACAAGGATGTCTGTTCAGAAAGCCTCACCAAGGATCGAGAAGTGTCATGGTAGCTGAAAAATGTGAAAACAAATAAAAGGGCTGGCAATCTAGAATAAGACTCAGATTAAGAAAAAGAGGGGCAATACAGAGAAGCAGACTACCCAGAATGACGTTGCTGCTGCAGACAAGCTGTATGTGGTGAGAGTGGTCCGGGCCAAGCAACACAGCCTGCCAGCCACTTCTGTCTGTCTGTCTCTTCCTTCCCACCTACTCAAGTGTGCTTTTGTCCCACAGCACAGCACATTCTGGCTATATGAGAACACCTTGCAGCTGCAGAATGGTAAATCTTTAGGGAAAGAGAGGCTGGCCCTGCACAGAGAAAATTAATGGTTTCTTTCCCCATGGCAGTGGCTATCGGGGACACTAGCCTACAGTACGGTTCCACCACACTGACTGGAGCAGTAGCACGCAGACGACTGCACCATTTATTGCCATTATCTAGCATGGATTTCAAAAAGTTACAGCCTAAGGTTGGGGCACTGGGACTTCACGCGTCCTTCCCACCCAAACACAGCCTCGCCAGGAGGGAGGTGGGAGAGAGGAGGTGCAGGTTGGAATTACAGAGGCTTTTGAGCCCACCAACACTGCTACAAATAAGAGGTTTCTGCTAACATTTATTCACTCCATTAACCGCATTGTTTTTTGTGGACAAAAGGAAGCCATATCAGCAAATCTCATGCTTCCTGGCTTAACTCTGTGCTGATCAAACAGGCCCACAAGTAATAGCATCCCACTCAGCATTTTACCACCAGCAGGTTGATTCCTTCTCCTGAAGCTGACAAAAGACAAAGTTACCTCACACAGCTTTGATCTCTCAGTACCTCTTCTTATTCCTCAAAAAGGACTGGAAATCCCACAGTGCCATGACAGCGAGTACATTTAAATGGCATCTTCAGGGATGGCTGCAGTGGTGATGTGATGCTAGAGGGAATGGGGAGAGATGGAGGAAGAAGTGACTGCTCCCAGCAGTGGATGCTCTCCCATCTGAACAGGTCCATGACTACCAACGCTAATGGTGAGCTACAGTCCCTTGGGCTCCCAGTGGAGCTGCTGGGGGGTTCAGGGACCACGCACATGAAGTCTAAAAAAGAGACCACTTCAAAATCATTGATTCCTGCAGCCACTGCAATCATTAGGCAAGAATGTCTGAGCTACCTGGGGAGCCATTTTGCAATAGATATTAGCAAGTGGCAATTTTTTTTTAAAACAAGACCATTCCAAATATAAGGTACTGAAAGTGGCACCCACATTATTTTTTATTACCAAGTGCCTGTACTTGTGCTATCTAACAGGCTGCAGACTTGGATATTCTCATCCTTTTCATCAGCTTCAGGCTGTGAAATAACTTGAGCTCTCTGCACGCCAGTGCGCTCAGGGATGATAAAGCCAGGAGAATATTTGCTTGGCACTTTCAAGCATTGGTATGCTGCAAGTCCAAGGCTATTTATAAGTCCTTCGAAATTCTTGGGTACTACGATCCTGCACTTGAGAAGGAGAGCTGAGAAACTGAGAAAAGGACTTGAGAGAATCACCTGGGCCACCAGGTCCCACCTCTCATTATCAGAGACAAACATATGGGAGTAAGACAGACCAACCTGCACCTGAATCAAACACATTCCAAGAGTGCAGCCAGGGCACTTGCCTCTCTGAAGCTAGGACACGTCTGCCACGAAACCCCTTGGCTGAGCAGGGCAACATCCACCTCCATTTGCAGAAAAGGTGCTGAGTTTGATCTTCCACACTGAGCAGGGACAGAGCTCCACAGTAGTTCTAGGGGTCCCGTTCTGCAGCAGAACCGCCACGTGCTTCCCTCCTCCAGCAGCCCTTGCCAGCACTGGGTCTGGGGGCTCCACGTTCTGCAAAGACCTTGTACTACACACCTTGCAGAGCCAGGAGGGCTGGCAACACCCATGCATTGATTCCCTGAGAAGCATGTTCTCTTCTCCACACCACCACTTCCACACAGTTCTTCTGTGCCTTCTTGCTAACCTTGGCCATGTTCACCCTGATCAGCAGCAGGGAAACGGGGCTGACACAGGGGATCCTGCTGTTTTGTCCCCAAGTGCTGCAGGTTGCGGCCAGGCAGCATGTTGGCTGCTCTCCAACCCACACAACCACAGCTACTTTCCACAAGATGAGGTGGAGATGGGCTGAGGAGGGCTGTGGTCACACCCCAACACGGAGGCTGCACATACCTGGGAACTGACCTAGATCAGGACCCGCATCTTCTGGTTTTGCTGCAGTGTTTCAGGTACACAGTCCAAAACATCAGCGCCTCAAAATACCCACAGCATACCACCCAAGGAGCCCAGGGGATACCAAGGGTATTTCCAGCCCGTTCAGAGCATGTGCTGGCTGCACAGAGACTTGTAAAGACCAGGTAGCATTTCCTCCACAGCACACACTCTTCAACACAGAAGCCACAATCATAATATGATGCATATTTATACACGGGAGACTAATGCTGAAACCTCCCTGACCCAAACACTTTGGTCTTTAATGGCTGGGGCTGACGGGAAAGCTCCAGTTCTCAGAAGCATGTCTACAATCTTTCCAAAATGCGTTCAGTCAATTAAAAGCAATTTTCAAAAATTTCCTAGGCCTATTTCTGGTAAAAAAGATCAACATGGAAACTCCATCTCCAATTGACATTAATAGGATCAAGATGGATCCCTGAAATGCTGCAATCAGTGACAGCAAAGCTGAAGCCCACATACACAATTAGCAACTCGCAGTTACAGTGAGTTCTCAAAATATACAGCAGAATTGCAAGCTTTTAAGGATGCAAATCAAGAATAACAACCCTCTGTCTTTAGATAAGGGGAGACAAAGTAGCATTAGATGAAAGCCAACATTTGAAAGCCGAGTGATTATTTTTAATAGTCTGTAACTCTGAAATAACATGAACATTTTAAGATGCATAATTTGCTTCAAGTGTAGCAATTTTCAAGCCAAATCAATTTTTCAAGCTGAAGCTCTCAAAATGTTTATCAGGGGCACCTTCAGTCTGTTTTTCAGTCTGCTTCAGTCAGCTGCTTTTCTTAGTACGCACATCTGATTTCAGTGATACCAGTCATTCTTTGCTCACGGTCTTCAGTTCCAAATAAGAGAAGCTGACACAACTGTCCCTGTTTTCTGTTGAACTGCCCCTACTGCTTGTAGAAAGTGTGCATTTTCTGGCAAGTTTTCCCTAGACGTGCATTTAAATCAACACTGGCAGATGTCTCAGACAAAATCTGTTAACAAAATATCTCCCATGTAGAGGATTTCAACAGGATACTCTCTTCACTCAGTAGCGCTGATGCTAAAAAACAATTTTCAAAGCACATCTTGTCACTGGTTGTCAGAGCTGGCCTCTCATTCCCATTCTGCCTTGGCTCAGCTCAGGAAATCTCCTCAAAGGTCAGCATTTTGCTGCTTTATGTCTACTGGCAGCTCAGAGTGAAAAAACAGCTACACCAGGACTCCCTCAAAATCGAAGTGTGTTTTTGATGAGGACGGTTTAGTGGTATCAAGTGCTTTCATACTAATTCAAATGAAAATAAGATATCGTAGGAGGGGAAGAGAGTAGCTGCTGTGCCAGGGGAGCTTCTCAGCAGTAGTTCAATTAACATTATTGCCTTTTATTCTAAGTGAGCTTAGATTAATGAAGATGCAAAGCAGAAATTCACACAGTTGTCAGCTGGGACTGGCAGTGCCAGACATATCCAGAGGACATCTCCTGGGGGAGCCCAGCACAGTCTGGCGGATCAAAGAAAGGCTTTCTGGGAACAGCGAGAGCAAGCCGGGAGCCACAACATCTTTGCTAAGTGCCTGTGGGCTTTAAACCATGTTGGAGACAGTGTTTGTGCTGATCCCTCTCATCAGATGTTGAGCATTACTGCGGGCTGAAGGGGAGGGTTACTTTTTTCCCCTACATCTTCACACAGTGGGCACCAAGAGCCAGCACTCCAGCCTACAAACACATCGACAACCTATAGTGCTGCAGTGACTGAGGCATGACCGATGGCTCCGAGCGAGAGTTTTAACTGAGTGAGTGCACAGGGAAAGTCACGGCTCAGGATGGCAGGTAAAAGGAGCCTGCAGGATGCATTGATTGTGAAGACGTGAAAACAGTGCCAAAGGCTAAGGCAAAGCCCAGACCACCTATGTACACGGACCACACTATAAATGTGTTGCCACTGTAACCAAAGGGGAAGAGAAAAGTCACTCAGGACAACTTCAGGGGATTTTTAAGCACAGGACGGAGATGTACACACAAGGGCAGGTAATAAATCACATACCAACAGTTCTGAATATTGGCGCTTTCTCAAAAACACAGGTACAATGCTGATTTTTCTATAAAGCTGTCACTGAGCGAAGCTCCATTACCAAATGGCCAATTGTTCCCTGATTGCTGTAACTCGTGGCGGTCAGGAGCACTCAACCTGGGCAAATGAATATGGTTGGCACTCAGTCTGCACCCAGCTCCACCTGCACGTGCTGCCAACAAAAAGCAGTACACAGATCCTGACATCCAGGGGAAATCAGAAAGGGGAAATTACCAAGCTTGGAAGTAACTCACTTTTAAGGATTTTTTAACAGCTTTTTAAGTGATTCACCCAGATAACAAGTGATACCTGTGGCAGAGCAAGAAAACTAAATCTGAGCTTTTACGTCTCGAGTTTCTAACTAATCCACCCCTCCTGTCCTTGCTGCCTTGCAACTTTCAGCTGTCACCCTGCAGAGCAGCCAGATGTTCAAACCACAGCATGCTTCACCACTGCAAACCCGCCAGGATAATTACTCAATTACAATACAGAGTTTCATTTGATTTGAGACTGAGTATGGGAACACAGTCTGTATATTTGACTGTACTTTTTTCTTTTTGGGGGGGGAGGGGGTATGAGCTCCCTATGCATGATCTGCAAACAGTGTTGTTTTCCGGCAAATTTCTTAAATAATTGTGTAAATTGTGTCTTTCCAACAGTAAACATCATTAAATCTGATAGGACCTGCTTCTCGCAACAGCACTACATATAATACTTGGAGAAAAAGGACTTCACTAGGCAATTTTTCAGCAGCTGAAAGTTAACTGCAAACTTTCACCTGCACCTACAAATCCCCTCAACTTAAACCTCCCCAGACTAAATGAAGCTCCAAAACCAGCAGCTTCCAAAATCAGCAGCTGGCAGAAGCACACTGCATATTCAGATGGACACACTACAACTCATTTAAGGCTAGATCACAGCCCACACCCAAATTCACATCTGAGAGAAGATTGCTCCAGGTATGCAGACAAGTTAACCACTACACAGAAATTTTTCTCCGTATTGGGCTGTAATGAAAAAATCTCTAAAAGCTGTCCAGAGAAGATACAAAGCGTCGCACACCATTCCTTGCCATAAACTTCCTATTATCTGACATACAGTTGCCACAGTACCTCCCTCGCCAGAGAGCCCCAACAGGTTTGTGGGCTGTCAGAAGGGGAGGACAGAGGAGAGCTCAGCCAAGCACAGCATGTGGTACACAGGACTCAGGGTTACACAGACCTCCTGGCCCCAAGGGAATGGAGCACAGCTAGTGCTAGATGAGCTTTTCATCTCTTTCCCTTCACAGCAGATATAAGCTGAAGAGGTAACCTGCTGGAGGAAAAATCCCAAGGGCTGCAGGAGAGGGATGCAGATGGGACAGTGAAGTGTTGGACTTCACATAGCTCACAGTATGTCCCTTCAGTGAGGCTGCAAACCAGCCCTGCCCTGCAGATGGAGAACATTTCACATTCTCAGGAAGAATTCACTCAGCTTTCAGAGCATTTCGCTGCTTCTCGGGGCTCCTGTGCAAGTGACAAGACAGTGCGGTCCAAGCCCTTCTTAATTTACAGCTGATGGTAGCCATCTTGCTGAAATTAATCTTGTTTCTCACTCCCCCTCAGTCAGGAATTCCACTATAAGCAACTTTTAAACCTGTAGTTTTTACTTCATTTTAAAGAATTTAGCATTTGATGAAATACTATGCTATGTAAACAAAAGAATTATCCCTAACTATTAAACGTAAAGACCCTTGTTTTCTTAAAGAAATACCAAAGCCAAGTACAAAGTCCCTAGATATGCCTGCAGGATATTCGAAGTGATTAACCCCTTTGTCAGACTTCCCTGACCTCCAGGATGGATCAGCCACATTTTGTGCAAGCATTTCTTCAGATGTTCTGGCAATACTAATATCTGTTCTTACCTGCAGGAGCAGAGTTGTACGCCTGCTCCAGGACAGGCACATGCAGGTTAGAAACCAGGATAATAAATTGCCATTTAGCCATAGAAAAGATGTTCACTTGTCTCAGTGCTACCCACCTGCTAGAAACTGCAACGCTGACCACATTTATTTTACAGGCGCCTTTTTAAGATTGTTTAGAAGCAAAGCCTGTCTGCAGGTCCCAGTCCAGCTCCCAATGCAGCCATTCCGAAATGTTGCATGTAAAAAGGATTATTTGGGAAACCTGGAAGAGCCCTCAGAAACTGAGCATTAAGATCCCAGTTCCTTCTCAAATACAAATACTGCAGAGTATGTGAGCTAGAAATTCTGGACTTTCCCTCTGGATAGAGAATTGCTGAAAATTGTATAAACTCCATTTTTGATTGGGAAAACATATATTCATACTACTCTGAAGCATAAGATAGCAATGCTTCAGGCTAAGAAAATGAAATCTAAAACTCAAATCTTGGCAGATAACAGGATAAGGAGGACCACACCCTCAGACAATACAATAAATCAACATAGCTTCTGGGCTACAGCTTCCAGGTTTTAAACATATCTGCAGATTTTAACCCTGATTTCCTTATTTGTGGCTGAGAGAAATGCAGGCGCAACCTCAACTCCAAAACTGCACGCAGCTAGCCTGACTGTAAATGGTTCTTGGAAACCATCAGTAGCATGCAGCTGCACAGCAGACATCCACAACTAATAGCAAATGAGCTGAACAGTCACACAGCTACACTTGTGCTGTCAGTTTTAACCTTTGCTAATACCCAGGTAACAGGCAGCTTTCACCTGGGCTATATGGCAACTTAGAGCCAGCGATTAAAACCAACTGGGAAAACCTTACAGACCATGACGATCAATTCTACTTCTGGCATGTGGCAAAAGGAGATGTCCTAAAGCATTTCAGAAAGAAGGACTTCAAAGGTAATTTCAGAAAGAGAATATCACAGGATTGAACCAAATTCCTTCCTCCAGCCAAAGCTGCAGTAACGTCCGTGATAGCTCAGCCTGGGCTTCAGAACTCAGAATCCGTCTCACAGTGTGGGAACTGTCTACTATTCCTTACAGTGTAACAACATCCTTGGGTACTATAAAGGGTCTTCACTAGCTACAAACGCTAGTCCAGATTTTGAGGCTGCACTGCTCTCCTTATAATGCTCCACATTAGTGAGATCATCAGCGAAAACAATGGAAATGCATGTAACAAGTCTTGCCATTGAAAATCAATACAGGAAGATAAATCATTCTCCTGTCAGGCTGCAGCAATCTGTTTGCCAGAACTCTGAGCTCTGCTGAACAACTTTTTCCACGTTAATGAGCTCTTTGCTCTTCACTAGGTGACCATGAAAGTCTCTGGGGCTTTGCTTATGGCTATAAAACTTGTCTTAAATAAATAAAGAAAAGCAAAAGGCTGAAAGCTACATCACAGGAGCAAGGAAAAAACAGGAAGGCATGCAGGCAGTAAGGAAAAGTACTAATGCAACTCCACTGAACTGCAAGAAGCGCCAGAGTTTAAGTTCATCTTCTCTGGGACAGGACTTTATGCTGTCATTTAAAAGAAACACGGAAACCATGGATGCTGTTATCTAGCTGCAGACCTGTTAACAGGTGGGAGGCCATTTGCTGCCCTCAGCACTCCGTACCAGGTGACTGAGGACACCCATACCGCTGCTTTCAAGGACCATTATCGAGAATGCTTTTATCTGACAGACACTGAGCAGAACTAGTTTGTGTCAGAGGAACCAAGGCAGACCTGAGGTGAGGGACGATGCCTGACCCTTCCATTCTGCTTGCAGCTAAGGTACGCTCTTTGGTAGACTGGCAGCTGTAGCCTACCGATGTGAGAACACGCTCACCATAACCTCTTACCTTACCCATGTGTGCACATTTGGCCTGTATGGAAGCAACGATTTTGAGATGTCTTCCACAATACTAGTGAGCAGGAGGTACAATTTCACATTTGGATTTTGGCAATTTATCCTGACTAGCAAAATGTCTGGTCTCCATGAGAACAATGTAGGAAAAAAAAAAGTTTGGCTCCTAAATCAGACTTCAGCTCAGCAGTAGTCATATCATGTAAGCCCCAAAAGGCTCTGCAGCCAAGACCATGGAAATCTGGCTTTTGTGTCTGCTCAGACTTCTAAATTAAAGAATGCGTTTGCAGATCAGCCATGGTAGAAAGGCACAAGGAAGGGTCTTTCACCCAAACAGTAACTTCCTCAAGAAGAGGAGCAAAAATTTTGAGAGATGAACAGAGAACAAGCGTGCAAGCAGATGTGCAAGAGCGAGCGAGCTGAAGGCAAGACATTTTAAATGATATGGAAAATATATTTCTGAAATAATTCATTTCTTATCATTCTGGGCAACTGAGAACAACTTCCAAGGAAAGCACATTCCTCCATCCAGCGGTCTTACGGAAATGAGCTACCAAATTATAACTGCTAAGAGCTGAAGCTTGAACATTTGTTGTTAGCCATTTCTATCTTAAAATATCAATTAAATATCACTCTCATTTTGCAAAGAATAATTTACCCTCCCAGCCAGCCAGCAAGCAGAAACTGGCAACTACACTGTACACCTGTTATTATGCATTACAATTAAATTAAAATATTTAGAGAATTTGGCAAAGTCTACTCTGCTAAAACTATGCTGGTAGTTGCAACTGTGAACTGCGTAGATGAATGCTGTTCCTGCTTGCTAGAAAAATAATGCTGCACAAAAAACTACCGGTGGCCAGCAGCTGGCCTTTCAAGATAAGTATCAAAAACATGCACTTTGTGACATTTGGTCAGATGGCACGGGTGCCGAGGCTCTTGTTATTCAGCAGAAGCAGTAGGGAAAGAGCTGAAGAATGCCCCCCTCGCAAGCCACGTGCGGTGACCTCAATGGGTGAAGTGCAGAGCTCTATTTATTCAGGTGCAATAATACAAATCTTTGTGGGTTGTTCCGCAATGATAAAACAAAGAGGATTCCAAAGAATGCGCTCCATGTGTGACTTCCCGAGCTCCACTGTAAGCACACTGTATTTGCAATATCAAGTGACAGCCAGAAGCAAAATTATTGTCGTTTGGGGCCACTGAGTGCAGAACTTGAGCAGCTTTTCAAAATGGAAAAGTTTTATGGAGCTGCAGAGTATAATTGGGACATGGGGAATAACACAGGGACCCGGTGGAGATTGGCTTTTTCTCCCCCAAGTATTTATTTCAGCTGTCCTAGCCGTTTCATGTGAAAATAAATGGTACAAGATGGTAATAAAAGGCAATTTATGTGCATTTCTTTTGTCTCCACAAGCTGGTCAGACTATTAGAGTACAGGGAACTGTGTGCAACCAAGTGCAGTCAGTGATCATAGCTTTTGTAATTAATTACTGGTTTTGATTAAAATCAGGGGATTTATGCTCAATATGAAGAACCACAAGCATATGTGTAAGTTAAAATTCCAGTAATGTGAGGAAATGCATTTCTCATCACAAACAACAGAAGCAATGCAGATACCTCAGCATCAGTAATCCTCTACCTTTCAAAATCCATCTAAATGTAAGCTCTATAATGCATGGAGGCATGACCACAGACACACAGCTGACACCACCCTTATGCAATCAACCATTCTTGTGTTTCTGACATGACCTAATGACTGCAGTATACAGTGTTATTTGGTTATTTTAACCTCATCCACACGTTGTATAACATTTTTTTCCCAGGATTTTCAGAAGAACGTACCTAAAGAACCTGTGCTTTCCAAACAACACAATGGTTGTTTCAGGAAGAATATGTAAACTGAATCTTAACTTACCATATTCAGTGATCTTCCGCAGCTTTTCTATAAATAGATCAGAGAAACTTACAAATGATGTACATAAGCTGTTGAGTTACACGTGGCCTATTGCAAGAGCGAAGAGAGAGAGGAAGTGAACTCCAGCCACCTCCAGGTATCCTCTCCACACCCTCCCAGGAAGTGAGAGGGAGTGATTCTCTGGGTGCTTCTGTTCCAATTCCCAGTTTTGGAAACTGGTCATCACAGGCTTCCATATGTGTGGAACATCTGCTCTTTCTGCCTGTGTCACAACCGTTACACAGACCTTGCATGAGATTCTTGGTGGTATCAAGAATGTGGTAACGGATGGTTCAGAGAAACTGTCCAAGGCAGATATTGAGCAGAACCTGCGTGACTCTCAGAAAAAGGAGACATGAACTGAACAAACAAGGTATATTACTGGTGTGCAGCACAGGACCTCTAATCAGAACATACCAGCATTCTGCAAAGCCTGGACAATTCTTCTTTACAGATACAAAACTATCCAAGACTGATAATAACAGTAAATGCTATCAATGCTACTTCCTGATTCTGATGACTTTGGATGCCATCCACCGCTTAGCACTTTTCTTAAGGATTCAGCTAGCCACAGCCTCAAAATGCTGCTGGCAACACCTGGCTCCTTCAGATCACAGCTGTTTCCACAGGACCCAAATGCTTCCAGATGTGCTGTACTCTCCTTTTGACTCCTTCCCTGTGACACTTGTCTCCCACCAGTCATGGAGCATCCTGACCACTGCCACAACACTGTTGTACATCTCTGCTTCAGTGGGTATCTTAGCCCTCCCCATCAATGTTTGTCACCTGCTTTTAGCATTTCTATGCACACTCTTCTCAGCCACAATAAACACCTCTAAGAGGAGCAGAAAAAACCCATTTTGAGCCTACGATGTTCACTACTTTCAGAAACATTCACTGCTTACAAAGAGATAGGGGAAATTTCACATTTCATTCTCCATTTCTGTCCTGGAAATGCACACACACACCCTAACCTTGAGGCCTCTTCAGCTGTCTTCTCAGTCCAATCACCCTAAGGAAAATATTGAAATCTCAGCTGTGACTAGCTGATTCTTTCCAACCCTGCTAAGAATAGAACGCAGAGAGATCCTCAGATGAAGAGAAGAACAGAAGAACATTTCTGCAAAAGGAGAAGCTGAACTGGGAGTCTTTTCTGGTTCATTTAAAGGTTTAAAAACAAATGCCCATGATTCTTGAAAGTCTGAGGATCAAAGGAGGAACAACCAATGAACTATCTTCTACTGTCAACTTCTCTTTCAGTAGAGGGAGAGATTGAGGCCAAAGGCACCCTAAGCTATCTTTTGGCCAGAGCAGACTCCTTAAATGCATAAGTATTTACCTATTTTCAACTGTAATAAATACCAGCTAACTATCCACCCTCCTTCTGTCCTCCAAGGCATTCACACATCATTTCCATCTGTGTGCTTTAAGTAAGATGGAGAAAGGTCCAGCAGTAAGAATACACTCTGACTCCGCTTTTTCTGCTCTTCAGGAACACAGGTTGTTCCACCTCTGATTTTACTTCTCACACATAAAGGCAAACAGGAAGTAAAAGAAGAGCAGATCTTGTGATTCCCTGTACATTCTGAACTAAGCACAGAGACAAACTTGGCCCTTGAACAAGCAAGCAAACAGACAAATTTTTATCACTATTTGGGTAACGGACCATTATTTTGGGAGTGAACAATCAGTTCTGAAAAAAACAACAAAAAGAGAGATTTTCTTAACTTTTTTGTTGCTGTTTTACAGGTATTGTGTTTTTAAATATACAAGAAATCTGCAAAACAGAAAACTGCTTCTCAAGACTGCAGAGTCATTTGGCCCATTCAAGTTTAATGACTGGTTAAATTAATCCCAACCAGCAACGAAGAGCACAGCTCCATGCACCAGCTGCGGCTGCACGCAGACACAAAGCATCAGCATCCCGACTGGAGAGCTTCTGGACCAAGTGCTGCTTGGCCAAACATCTGTTTTTCTAGAAACGCTATGCCATAAGCTAGCAAGTAATGCATACCTTTGTCCTGCTATATATTTACCCAGAATTTTCAACTCACTTTTCCAGGTCTCTCTCTTTTTTTTTTTTCCCCTCTTCCTCTCTCTCACAGAGGTCCAACTTTTCAGTTTGTTCTTTCCAAGCTCTGGTTGTCTCCACACAGAAAGTACAACCCTATGCTGTTTGCCCTGCAATTTTGTTTCAAGTGTGAAGGCATAAGAAGGTACAATCCCTTAGCATTGTATTTTTCTTATTAGTTCTTTGCCAAAAACCTCAGGAAAAATGAATATCAATTGCAATAAGCTGGGTTTTTTGTTTTCTTTTTTCCTCCACAGAAATTACTAGGAACAGGACTTGGAGAAAACAATGTAAACTCAATGCAGAATGTTCTTTGAGTAACACGTTAATTAAGGACTGTACTGAGATCCACTCAAACACACTACTGCAACAGACAAACAATTTTATGAAAATGGTAATTCTTTTGAGTAGCCCTCTAAAGGGAGAGCTATCAGCACTCCACACGCACATGCTTGCCAATCGAATGGTCTTTGATACCAGTACCTGAGAAGGCAGGATCAATATCATTTGCAAGCAGAGACCATACAGCCCAGTTTCAACCACTGCTGGTCTAGCAGTTAATGTTATTCCAGTAGCTCAGATGGAAAAGGACTAGTTTGCTTCTTATTTCCACATCCATTACACTTAATGGAGAGCTGTAGAAGATTTTGGCACACATCAGGCTTCCCCATCCATAGATTTAGAAACAAATGCCAGGTACAAAATATCTGTCATGTATTCAAAACATGTATTTGTATTTTGGTAATAGCTTGGAGCTTTCTTATAAACAGTTAGCACAAACTGAGATATCTTATTAAAATGTGCATTAGAGGGTAGCTGGTGTCAGAGGACAAGCATTGGCTGCTGACTGTCCCTGCCTCCTGCTGCTAGCGAGAGGGCCTCACAAGCAGAAGGCAAAAGCTACAAAGGCAAGGACCAGAGTTAAGTCTCACAGAAACTGATCTCAAGGTCAGGTTAGAAATTTTTTTTTATTTTTTCCCCTCCAAGTAGCAGCATAATTATAATTAGCTTCAGGAACTTGGAATGCAGCTATTTCTTGAATGGGATCCTGAATATACACGCATGAACTATGCCAAAATCAAGGCAAACTGCCATCCCAAGGAAAGAAAGTAACAGAGAATGGAACAAAACCTATGCAAAAATATTCATAAAAGACATTTTCCCATTTGGCTATGTCAATCTGCCTTTTGCCTCTCAGCAACTGATCTATTGCAATTCTGAGTCACAGTGGAGTTCTGATGCATCGATTTATCATAATGAGAAACAAAGCTGCAGAGACATCAGACACAGAAGGACACTGATCTTGTTTTTAAGATAGAATTTGTGGAAAAGCTGTCAGATGAACTAGGTGTTCCTTTGTCAAAGTGGAGAAGTTTCAGTACCAGGAACAGATGTTCCCAGCTGGAAACTTTTAAGAAAGTTTAAGCCTTCTCCTGCCTCATCTTCTTGATGGCTGTCAGAAGTAAGGGGATTCGAAGAAAAACACAAAGGATCCCTCTGCTCGTATCCAATTCAAGGAGTTTGTCAAGGAACCAAGGTGTTCCTTTCCATTGGGAAGTGTTCTAATTTTGCTTCCTCCACAATCAACCTAGGTCATAAACACTACTGTAGTTAAGAAATATCAGGATGTGGCTTGACAAGTACCATTCTGTGACAAACATTTTCATGAACTAGGATGGTCTGGAAAACTACACCTACCCTGTTCCTGCTGGACTCTGAATTAAGCCATCAAATTAAAACTCCCTGTTCAAAAGATTAAAACAGAAAAGAAGTAACAGGGAAACAATAAAGCAAGTTTCAAAATGTACTTGAATCTTAACAGATTTAAACGAGTTTCTTGTCATAAAATAAGGTAGCTCATCCATTTTTATTGCTTTTTCACTGGAAAAGATGCAGTAGAGGCCCCAATCCCATGCCTACAGTGGTCAAAAAAGCGTGAAATGAGTCTGAAATATATAATTCTTTAAACCACACTGAATGGTCAACTGTATATGAAATATTCATTATCAAATCATTGTTTAGACACCAGATGTGTATATACACCTGAGAATATTCTTCAAGATAAATTATGATAAAAAAAAGTCCACAACAAAGTAAATTTTGAAAGAGAAGAAATTGTATACAACTCCTCGTTTAGCTTGTTTAGGATTGTCAAGCTTGGAGAAGAGAAGGCTCTGGGGAGACCTCATTGCAGCCTCCCAGTACTTGGAAGGAGCTTACATGTAGGAGGGGAACCAACTTTTTATACAGGTAGATAGCGGTAGGGCAAGGGGGAATGGATTTAAACTAAGAGAGGGGAGATTGAGGTTAGATGTTAAGAAGAAATGCTTTACTCAGAGGGTGGTGAGGCACTGGCTGCCCAGAGAAGCTGTGGATGCCCCATCCTGGAGGCGTTCAAGGCCAGGTTGGATGGGTTCCTGGGCAGCACGACGCGGTGGGTGGCAGCCCTGCCCACGGCAGGGGGTTGGAAACAGATAGTGCTTGAGGTCCTTTCCAACCCAAACCATTTTATGATTGTATGATTGTGTAAATCATACTGACATTGTGAAAAGACGACTGGAGTTCTTTATTAAGAATCCAATATATTGACATTTTAATAATACAGTTTGGTGAAAGCTTACCTGACTTACTACCTGGGTATTTATGCATTATTTCTATAAACTACAGTGTGTTTGTAAGGGAAAATGTATAGATCAAGAAAGCATTAGAGCTGGCAGAATTCAATGACTGGATAATATAGCCTCATAGCACTATTAGCCCATGTGGAAGGTGCTTTCTCTGCATCTGGATATATGAGGAGAGGTAAATCACAAAGCTAAAATACCTTCCCATTGATGGCTTGAATAAGCGCAACCAACGTCAACCTGAACACGTATTCTATATTCATTAAGTTCATTGGCCTATGTATAAGTAACCAATTACAGTAAATTAAAAGCACTTGCATTGCTGGCTCTCACCTTATCACTCAGCTATTAGTTCTTTCAACAACAACACTGAGTGTGTTTGACAGAAATAAACCTAGAGATTCCACCCTATAAAAATATATCATTTTGTCTATGGAAATGGCAGCTTCTTATGAAGTGTGTCTTCTTCACTGAAAGAAAACAAGAAGGCCAAGGTACTCATAGCAGAATAACCTTCACTACTGTCCTTAGCCTTTTCCTCAGGACTGTAGGCAAAAAGTCTGACTCTGAGAAACTTAGAAAAATACAATTTGCATTTCATGCTCATTGGTTCATACATATCTGCTGGTGACTGACACATCCTGGGAAGCTATTAAAAACTGTCTCTTGGATAATAACATCTTATTTGGAATTTCAATGCTTCTTCTGTCTATTCTTATGATAAAAAAAAAAAAAAAAGTAAAAACAAAGGTGTACTCTGTATCAGCTTTGCAGGAATGAGAGATTTTGCTGAGAGCTGAGATGGCAATTCCGTAGCTGTTAGGCAAGAGCTGGTACAAGGGTGGCACACAAGGCAAGTGAAGGATTAATGGGCAGGAAAACAGTGTCTTCTCACTCGATAGCTGCAATATCACCAGAACTGCAGCAGCTGTCTCTGTCTGAACACATTAAAAAAGAAGAGATGAAACAGTGGAACACAACACATCCAGATCACAACCTGAACAGGATAACCAGGAAATTAAAAGCTTCAATACAGGTGTATTATTGGATTGGCCACTAATTATTGTCTGCTATGTCAAATTCGGAAGTTCAGACAAGAAAGAGTGACACAGAGCTCAAAGAGATAATAAAACAAGCTCTAGAAAGTGAAAAGGAGCTTGAACTAGACACAGGTGAAGCAGACATTCAGGACAGAAATATAAAGACATTTTCCCATCCTCACCACAATCATCAACACAGCAATTCATATTGTTGCATTGACTTAGTATTAGAAGTAACTATTTGTGTCAGAAGAGTAACAATGGCTTTTTTTNTTGTGAGAAAAAATAAAATGTTTTTTTTTTTTTTTTTTTTTTTTTTTTTTGACATTCAACTGCTGGAGTCTTTGGTTTTGAATATTGCACAGTGCCTTCATATCTGCTAACATTAATTTTACCTTGAATCTCTCTAGTGCATACTTTTAAGGACACTCTTTATTCTGGCTTATTTTTGCATTTCAACTATGTAGCTCAAATTTAACTATTTTTTTGTATTATCACAGGAGGGCTATGATATTGCTAAACGGATGAATGATAGTTCAGTTCCAAACCATGATAACTGCTGTAATTTAGCTATCTGATGAATTTAGACCCATTCTGGAAAGCAACATTGCTATTTTTAATGATTCCAAGCCTTATGACTGACTCCCAAATAAGCACTGAAGAGGGATCAGTGATGTTTTGTGCAAGCAGAAGTGTAATTGCTGGTGTTACGCTATAGCTGCTGCAACAAAGAAACATCCACAGAAAGGAGGAGAAAGAGATGAACTCAAGAGAAGCAAAATACTATATTGATTTTGCTATGTTAGCATTTACTGAGAGTACAAAAAGCTCTTAATGAGGTTCAAACTCGAATATGAATACCTCTTAACCTGTCGTTAGGCCAAACCATAACACTGTCTCATCAAGACTCCATGTGTGCAAACATTTATCGGAACAGTAAGTCTGAAGTCATACTCCAGAATTTCTGTCAATCATCAAAGCCTCAGAAAAACAAACCCCCAAAATATAGCAGTCGGTCCTGAGACATGTTGGTCTGAGAACAGCTCAGGAGAAAGCACAGGGGGGTCGGGAGCGCAGAGAGCGTCAAAACTTTCATGATCTGCAGGATGAGTATTTCCATTCTCCCACTGCACCACAGAAGGACAGAACTGGCAAAACACAACAATCAAACTTGATTCAAAACAAAACCACCAATCTGCGTAAGGCCTCATGGGCCACAAAGCAGCAGCTTCATCAAGAAGACTGCAACCTCTTTCACCCCTCTGGTGCAATCACTGTCGTGGTGCCACGCCTCAGCTCTAGAGCTCTGATATCAAAATTGCCCAAAGCTACCAAAGGCAGCATCTCACTGAATGTTGTTTTGTGTTACAGCACTCATGGATCCAGTTGCAACACAGGAAATAAAACCTTAAGCATGGTGTAACCTGTATGTGCAGGAGATGCTGGTCTCCCTGGCTGTTGCAGTGAACCTGGAATGCACTCCTGGACCGGCCACCCTCACAGACCAAAAGCAATGTGCATCTTTCTGAAGTAACCTGCTGCTCCTGGCACGCATTAGCTTGAAATAAAGCATATCTTGTAAATAGTCAAGACTTATTTCCTGCTCTCAGGCGAAAACAATAAAGGAGGCAAGAGAAATCTCTCCATAAAAGCAATTTCTCTCATCAAGCACTATGACCGTTATACAAAGGAGCTACATTTCAGATGGGGTGGCTCTCTTCATGCAAAATTCAATGAGAAGTACACTCAGGAACACCCGTACACAGCACTTCCTGCTTTGCACTACTTCCCCAACTCATCCTGAAACCCTCATCTAAACGAAGAGATACAGGAGGTAAATGCTATTGCCTTCGAGAGGGAGGAGGATCTGGTTTAGACAAAGAACCTGCTGCTACTTCAGTACCAGTTCAACCCCTCCCAGAAATGTTTTCTCAAATACAACAGTATCAAAAGGACTTCTGGTGGATGGAGGAAATAGAGGGTATTTGTTGAGCTACACAGAAATAAAAGAAACCAAGCATTGTAATATGTCTGCCTAAAAGCACCAATAAATAAAGATTAATCTAAAACTAAGCCTTTCTGTCCCCCAGAAATGCAAGGCCATCATTTCATTGTGGTGTAACAAACTTTGGTTTTGGCCTCATGTACATATGGTTCAAATTAGCACCTGCATACCTCAGTTATTAAATAAAAAACAGCTCTCTCCCTGTGACCTGTAGAGCTCTTGTATACAAGAACTTATCCAACAGCATTATGTCTTCCCTTATCAGATGTGTGTGGTATGACATAATGAATGTAGCACTGCAGCACAACTGGCTCTAGTTCAATTCCCAAGCATTGAGTCACATTTCCCATCGCACTGTTTTAAAGCGGACGGCATGGGCTTGGCTTGCTAATGGATGGAGCCCTGGAATTTTACCTCAGATCCTTCAAATTTAACCTAAATCTGATGAATTAAATTCAATCTCTAGGGAAAAATGCATCTGTCAAAACCATCGCTTGCAGCTGAATCGAGAGGTATGCACCAGCAAATTTTAACTTGATTTGTTGCACATAAGTTGTGTCCTGTGCGAGCACGATTTCAAATGAAAAGTTGCTGTTCTAGATGCTTTTCCAAAACAGTGCTTGGGGATTTGGATAGTGGAAAACAAATTGTCTTACTATTAAAGCGCATATCTTGGTGTTAAGGAGACCTAGCTTCTATTTCTGACTCTACCAAGTGTGCCACATGAGCCTACACAACTGGTTTACTGCCTCTGGACCTCACGCTTAGCCTGGCATAGAGGTGCTCATCAAAAACAATGGGCTTGCACCAAGTGAGGATAACTGTTGACTTCTTGCTGCTGTTGTATATAAGCAAACCTTTGCTTAGAAACACGCAGCTATATTCACTTCCATCTGTCAGCAGATTCAAGACCTTGGGAAGTCCTTCAGGTTATACACCCATCCCCAGTGCCCTGAGACTCCTGTTGCTGCCTCTGGGTGCTGCACAGGTCAAACCTTCCATACTCCTTAAATATCAGCCAAAGCTAATTGTTTCATAGGAGAAGGAAGGGCCTTCACTGAAAAAAGGTGGTGCTAGAGGAAAAATATAACAGAGAAGAATATATTTGGCCATTATTTTTTTAAATACAATAGAAACCTTCAGGTCAACGGCATATAGGACTAATACATAATTTATTAATTTAGTTGCCAATTGAAGGATTCTTAGTTAGTCCTTTCAATAATTGTTCATTTTCATACATTTCTCCAATCTGTCAATAGGCTGCTGCAGGCTACTACTTGACATACTTCACCAAAGATCAACCCTATTGCTCAAAGGGAGTGCGGAAGAAGTACGTTTCCTCACATCCTGAGGACTGTACAGTGGAACAAGATACAGCAAAGCTGCTCCAAGCAGAAAGCAATTAAGCAGATTAAAAGGAACAAAGTAACAAAGACTATCAGTACCCTGAGTGACAAGCTAGTGGCTCAAGCCTCAATCTGGCACGAGCTAGACTTAGACCCCCCCCATGCCAAGTTGTGAGCTTGCTTCCGCTCCAACCTGAACTTCCTTCATGCCTTGAGCTATCAGAATTGACCCAAAAATTTTGGGTCTAGTTTTCAAGCATCTCATGAATCTGATGTCCTGGCCAAACCACTGTTAACAGCAACAAGTTGAAGCAGTCCAGCATTTAATTCAGAGGTGCATTTCCTCAGATACTGCTTGGATCTATACTTATACACAATTCTGAATAACGTGTTTTTTTTTCCTTACTCTAGTTTACAGCAAACAGCTCTCTAAAATGGGCCTCAAGAGTTCCCTAGCAATAATGATTCTCAAAAGGTCAGTTGGTGTCAAACTGTAAAATTAATTTGTTCTGCACTTGCTCAAAGACTGTATAAAAGAAAACTTTCAAGTGCAAACATTGAGACATCCAAGAAGATTAGATTAAGTGTCTCCCCTTTCATCTCAGCTGAACACTGGCCAGTAAATACTCAAAATGGTGTTGGACATCTTTGTGCAGCTGTTCATTAGAGCGGACAAGAGGAAATCATTAAAGACAAACTTCCAGCCACTTGACTTCCACACCAAAATAGAAGAAGCAAATGGTACAGGTCCACAACCCAATTTGCATGCTCACAAGCAAACTGCCAAGCATAGACTTGCCTGGTAACGCAAACCAGGATTTTTCTACAGTGTAATTGAGAGCTTTCCAGTTCTGTTCTCCCAGGCTCCCATGCTTACAAATCCAGTAGCTGGAATTTACATAATTGCAATTTCACTTTGCAAATATTGTTGGGCCCTTTTTATGCCTGATTTTCTGAACAGCTGCTTCTTGGAGTTGAAGTCTTTACTAATTATTTCAAACATTTAACGGAAAAATGCAAACCATATTTGAGACAATTATTATCGAAAAAAGGGAAGAAATTCTCATGGTTTGGATGATGAGGGGACTAAAGGTTTTTGTGTTGTTTTTTTCATCCCTTTCGTTCTCCTTTGCTCTTTAAGAACAGCACATGCAAAACATTTGTGAAGCCAACACAGCTGCAGGGCCCGCTCACCAGACCAGTACTGTCTACTCAGTATCCTTTCTAGCTTTTTATAGATACAAGTTAAAAACACCATGAAATTTATTTCCTGTAATAATGATCCCCAAATATTTTCTTTAAAAGTCAATGTTTCAGCAAAACTCACCCAAGAATGTGGAGTTATGCATCGACATTGTGTTAACCTAGTCCTTTCCCTCCCCTGCTTCCTTTGCCGTTACCTCCGCAGCCACGCTCGAGTGCTTTATTTTACCTGTTGCAGGCTCCGTAGTCAATGAGTCTGGGCTGGCATCAACGTCTCCGTATGCAGCATACTGAGACCCGCCACACTGCACACCGGAATGGGGCACAGTTGCATATAAGGAAGACACATCTGGGCTCAGAGGCTCTTTTCACTGATTTCTCTCTTTCCTACTATCAATTCCTCGGCAGATAATGTTATAGCTCATTTTCCTCCTCTTCATTTGCCTTCAGGCTGCTCCTGGTCTCCACCTCTGCATTTTCAGTACCTAGCCTAGCCTCAAGGAAGGACCTCTCAAAGCTGTTATAATGTAAATATTATTATTTTAAGCTAATAAATATAAGATCTCCTGGCTTGAATACACAATCCATTCCAACACAGTGATATCATTTCCTCACACAGCACTTGTTCTTTTAACAATTATACAGACTTCCCTCCATAACAGCAACCCTCTTTGCAGTGGAGCAGATACAAGCAATATCCGTCACGTCTTAAGGCACGGTCTCTGTACCATACTGCTCACAAGGTCCTCTGACCTTACTTACAGCCACTGGACAGATGCAGCTGCAACAGTTCAGGGTGACATGGAGAATAACCTAGGGTGTTGTTCAGCGTGGCACTTGCTGAGAGTCTGGTTCCAGAAACCCAAGGGAGTTTGGGAGTCCTGCTAGGAACTGTTCAGCCAGTCAAACAGTACAGACTGCCCCTATAGAGGCTTCACTTGCTCGCTGCAGCAAAGAAGCTCTGGAATTTGGTATAGAGCCATCTGCATGATGAATATGCCACAGAACAGCAGAAGGGAGAAGAACAGTTTGCATGCCTGAAAGCTCACTCATTTATTGTAAATATACCATTCGGTCTAGTAAAAGAAATTGCATCTTGCCACACTTAGATCCTTACTCCACTGATGTTCTAACAACAGCAGAAAAAAATATAAAAATGCTCCCTCCCATGCAAAGCCAAAGTGATAATGGTTGTTCCCAGACTCTTTACAACCTCAGAGTTAGAAGTGAAAGGTTCATGCAGTACGTACATGAACCCAACAGGCACAAAAGGGAGAAACACAGACAACTGAGTGCACGTGAAAAGCAACTAACATTAATTGTGGCATTTTTTTCTCCTTGGAGAACTTTGCCTTGAAACACTGAGAGCAGTTTCCTACTGTTTCCCATTGCCATCCTTATAGATGGCAATGTTATGGCTCAATAGCTGTAGTGTAGCATTGTTCTATAGAGAAAAAATGCCCAGGTCCTTGTGTTCTTTTAGAACTTATGCAAGCAACTGGCACATCAGGCCTAAGATACTCAGCTTAGATGTTGGACTGTTTGGGGGGTTTTGTTTTGTTTTGCGTTGTGGCAAAAGCAGATTGTTATTCGTATTTCACTGATATCTAAGTGCACACAAACATGGAAGAATACCATTATATCACAAAGCATTCACAGCGTATCTTCAACAATAGAACACAGAAGTAATAATACCTAATCTCAAATAAACAGTCATTCAGAGAACTGATGCACCTTGAGTAGAAAGACAAAAACTGTTCCTGTTTCCTCCGTATTCTGTGCCTCATAGATGGTTGAGACTACCTGATTTAGACCATTTAATTGCCGTCATTCTGCATATACTCTGTGTTACTATAACATCTTTCCCTACAAGAGCTTACAGCATCACTAAGGTATGCTTGCAATCCCAGGTAAGGCTAGGCTAGGGTTTGGGGGTCATTTAATGAAAAAATAAAGAGTGTCAAAGGCTTCAAGCTATCTTCTTTCACACTTGACCAAAATATTTGGATTTTTCTAAAGTATGTGGTCATTTTTTGCTCACAAACTTGCCACTGAAGTCTGAGGCTATACATCCTTGTAGGGAGTGACTAAAACACTAGGGCCTGACAGAGCATAGTATCCGCCTTTATAAATTCCTTCCTATCTGTGTTTATTTAGGATGTTTGCTGTGGAGGAGAAGGCCAATATTCATTCTAATGTGATTTGCTTCACCCACTGATACCTAGGATCTGCAGTGAAAGGCAATTTGTCATTTTGATCTGCTCATTTTTCTACTCTTACTCTATTTAGTTCCCATCTAATAAAACGGTTGCTATAAATTTCTTCTAAATACTTCAGTGTGACAGTAATGTCTATACCTCTGATCTGTGATAGGAAAAAATAAATCCTGGCAAGTTTTACAAATTACTTCAGAGCTGGAAGTGGTCATCTTGATTTGTCAGGTTATTACTCTCCCACCTATAGGCAGCTTACAAGGAACCTTCTGGGAAAAGCCAGTCATGAAGCTTGAGATGACAGAAATATTTGCTGAACAGAACAAGGAAATCTTAGCACCCAAGACTGCATGTTGATCTCTGATATTTACACTCCAGACCTGCGTTTTGAACCACACAGTAATCAGCTCTGACATGGTTTTCTGTGCAACAGAAAGGGCTGACTTGCCTGGCACCTCAGGTTGTGTTTACAGGTTGTGTTACCAAGGTACTGAGCTACCACAATGCACCACCTTTAACATTCTGCATCAAGGGAGTCCTAAGTGAAGTGGTGCTTCCCATTGGGAATCCTCCTGAAGTGTATTCTCCTCACAGCACTAATGGTTGGACTCAAATCTGTGACAGATGCTAAATACTATATGCTGGATAGAAAAGAAAGCAACAGAGCACGCAAGGTCAAGGAATAAGCATATTCTAATTCAAGGGACAAAACCTGATATTCTTTGCTTACCAACCAAGTCAATACAATAATTTACTTTGGCAATACCTACTTAGTTGGGTTTTATAACTTCAGCAGGTTCCAGCTCTGTTTAGAGCCAAAAGAAAGGGAATCAGCCAGTATAACGAAAAAATGAGTGACCCAAGAAATATTATAAACAGACCTATTTTTGTGTGTCAAATAACAGACAAAATGAGGGTTTTTTATCCCACCTTATTTTAACAACTCTTGCTGTCAACACTGGCTCAGTGTAGTATGATAAACAATATTTTTATATTGATTGCCTGCAAGTGCCAGCTGAAGAAAAAAACGTCTTAAACCTGTTACATTTCTGCACAGAAAACAGAAGTTGCTTTATTTGCAATCACATCCTTCTACTAATGATGATCTCCAAAAGCAAGAGTCAGTTCCCAGCACATTCAAAATGGTTAGTGACTCCTGTTAAACAAAAAGGGGCTGGCTACCAGGAAGCACAGAGTATGTTATGGAAATCCCCCTTGAGGAAAGTCAAGGGAAAAGCCCTCGAAGGGAGGCTGGTGAAGACAGGCAACTGATGGTGAATCTGTCAGTCTTGTGACTGGAATATGTGCCGTGGTTTTCAAAGACTAAAAGGCTGCAGTGTTACTGTTGTTTATGTTTACTAATATCTTCTCTCTCCATCTTGTTCTCCACAGTAGACCAAGAGTAATTAACTGATGTGAGAGCAGAATAAGTCACAGCTAGTCATCAATTTAAATTGAACACAGGTGGTCAGGAATAGTTACAGAGCACTGCGACCATGGTGGAAGCATTTCCAAGCTGACTAAATATCCCATCTGTATGAAGCATATCCAATCCTCTCTGTTTTCTTTTATTTCACAAATACTGCACAAGAGAAGGAATGTCAGGGCTGAACTCTCCAGTACAGATGTAGAACACATGTATTTGCATCAGTTTAAAGAAAGATTACAGACACTGGAAAGCAGTTGTGGTTTGGCACTCAAAATCTTCCATTTTAATTAACTTACAGTCCAAATGATTTCTAGAAAGTCTTCCTCACATCACAGGAGTAGAATTACTTCTATCAGAGCAGTTTTACCAAACAGATTTTCAGGGGAGAAAACTAAGAGAAATAATTACTTCAACTCAACTAACTCAGTATTAAACAACAATTCAATTCGTAATTAAGCAAGTTAAGCCAGTTATGCCACAGGTTATGCCAGCAAAAATCTCAAAACTATGTGTGTGACTGAAGCCCACGGAATATTACCCACCACAGACGGACCACAGTCAGGTGTGCTTCAAGGGGATCTTTCCATACCTTCAGATTCTCCTGATTTTTCTCCTATACATCTTGTGCATTTCTTGCTAGCTCAGCTCGAGAGGACTTGGCTCAACTCAGTTAATGGGTGATTGATCCATTAAATCTCTCATCAGGATTATCATCACTCAACAGGAAAGGCTTCTACTCAAATATGTGAATGAAGAACAAGGCTACTCAAGCACAGAAAAACAAATTAACTAACTTAATCTTTAAGAGTCCTAAGATTGAATCCCTGAAGGTCCTAAAAGATTTATCTTTAAAAGCAAATCTATTACTATGCCATTGGATATAAAGCCACATGAAGTCCTGTTTACTGTTTCTGCTAACAAGAGCTGATAGCCAGCTGCATTAAAATTAATTGGGTTATTCTTCTGCTGAACTTCGTGTTAAGCTTTGACTGTTACAATCATAGAATTATTCATATCTCATAAATCCTGTAGTATCAATAAGCCTCTATTCTGAACATTTTTCTCTGCATACTAACATTTCCACACCACAAAGATTAAACACAGGGTTAACACAAGCTGAGGTTTGGATAGTTGATATTTTGCTCCACTCCTTACTAGAAGAATAAACAATATGAAAGACTCAATTATGAAATGCAAGTGTATCCAATAGTTAAAGCCTATGTATTGTTTTAAAAAGACTATGTTTCTCTTGTTGGCCATAGAATTCATGCTTGCTTACTGCTAAAATGTGATCTGATGTATGGATTTAACTTTGAAACTTCTTGTTTAAAAAATTATTAATTATTGTAATGATGAAAAAATTGAATTAGGCACTTTCAAATTCAACACGTCCAATCAGATTTCATGTTTCAGAATAAGCAGTGCAAAACAAGACACTATTTCTGAAATTGTTTTAAAATGATCATATAGATCAAATGCTACATCTTTTTTCCCAAGTGTATTTATCCATTTCATGCTGTTTCAGAATCATCTTTATTGCAGCTAGAGGTATAGCATTTCTTTCTTCAAAGTTGATGCAGATTTTTGATTTCTTGATGTATTACAAAGATACACGCAAGAAACATATAGCTGTGGAAGAACGACAGAAAGATCAATTCTAAAGCTACTTGAAACTAAAGGTCTGATTTCGTAAACATGAACAAACTGCTTACAAAAAAAAAAAAAAAGCTGTGGAAAGCCATCAAAAATGCTACTCCCCCTGGAACTACATGAAGGATGTACTTAAAGCCAGGGAGTTTACATTACCTGCTCCTTTTTCAGTAACATAACGAGGAATGACAAGATCCACCTGAGCCATAAATTCATGCTTAAAAAAGGCTGAGAACTTCAGAAATTTTTGAATGAAGTTATGCACTCAACTGTCATTCAGAATCAACTGTTTTCCAATGTATTGCATCCACTAAACAATAAAAATCCTGATTCAGCGTGTGCAGTGTCAGAGACCCACTACCCAGGCTGTCATGTCATTGTCTCCCAGCTGGCGTATGAAACCCAGATGCCTGAACCAAATAGAAAAGAAGCAAGGACTGAAGGTGATCTCCTGATTACCATCAGCAGATTACCGTTATGCAAGCAGTTACTCTGAACCAAAGAAGATGTAACAGAAAAGCGTGACTTCTCCTGAGCCAGAAGTACCTTCTCATGGCAGTCAGAAAAGGTGCCTGAACAATGGTGAGCCTCAAACACATTGCAGTACAGTAGCTCATTTTTAGGCTAACAGCACTCTGTAGTAGTTGTACCAACTACAAATCTTATTTTCTGCATGCTATTCAAAGGATTCATAAATTTATTTTTACATGAAGGAAGTACTGCTTCATGTACTCCTTGATAAAATCATTTCTTCACGCAGTTTAAAAAATGTAGGCCTTTCATCCAGGAGCATGAATGTGTCTTGTGGCCAGGGTTAGCTGAGGGCAAGATACCTTACACAAATGGTTCATCTCAAACACTGACCGCACTTACAAGTGCCAGAAACCATCCTCAGGCTCTGCACAGCGTGCACAGCACTGGGCATTGCAGGGACAGCTCCAGCAGACCTTGCATGCTGTAGCAAGCCTACAAGGCTAACATGCCAACGTACCACTTAGGTCACGCTTAATACAGTAAAATATACATAAAATGCAAGCTGAAATAATATTGTGGCCTGATATTTTGCTACTATGACATTTTCCATTCCATTAATTCCACTCAATTATGCAAACTTCAGATGAATGTACTCACAAGGGCTGGCAAAAGCTGTACCATGAACTCACAGAAGAAATGGTCTCAATATGAACACATTCACTGACACATGGCAGGGGGCTGGAATATGGTGTCATTACTCTTTATGTCTGTACTCTCCCCACTCCTACCCCAGTAAATAGACAGAGCTATTAAATCACTCTAGTAGGATAAAGCAAATACTCAAAATACAACATGCAACACTCTTGGAGAATGTCAGACAACCTCTGAAGAAGTTTACCGAGAGGTCAGCAGATCTTCCATAAATACACAGAAGTACAAAGGGTACCTTTAAAAACCATACAGTTCTGAATTTTTGCAAAATTGTGATTAATGTACCTCCAGTCTCAGCCACAGAGAGATATGGTTGCAAGAGGCAGAGATGCATGTGGTTGTAACAAGCCTGATTTTAAAAAAAACATATTACATTTAAATCACATCACTACATAAAGACCCTGAGTTCACTTCAGCACAAGCCCTGCCATGGTCCAGTAGCAGGTTATCGTGCGCTGAATTGCCTTCTCTTCTATTGGGCTGATGGCTCTTCCATTCCCCTGCATTAAGTGAACCTCAATGCAACTTTGAGCAGTGTGGAGCATTCCTGCCCCCTCTTGTCACAGCTTCATTACTACCACACTGTGTTTTCATTTGCAAAAGGTAATTTTATCTCTAACGGATATTCTGTCTGGTTTTACCCCATAAACTTCAGCTGCTTGGCTCTCTGACGTTTCTTAGGGATCCATCCCTTTCTGGACATCCTTCTGTAATTTCCAATAGCCCTTCTTCGATTTTTGACTCACAATACTTCATGCAGTCTCTCTGCCTGTTCTTCCTGTGTACTGTGAACTAATGTATCATTCACAAGAAACAGAAGACGAGATATCTATAACTTTTTTAAAAAAAATCATGCTGATAATTCAGCTATCTTTTCCCTTTCTGATTGGTTGAACTCCTCAGATCTGCAAGAAACAAGAAAATCTGCGTCCTTCCCAGCAGAGCCATTCCAACACTCCCTACTTAGCAGGACCTCCCAGCTGAGTGTCTCGCCCTGAAAGGCATTGGCAGGATGCTGCAATTCTGCTCCCACAGCAGCCTCGCAGCTCTGCCAATGCAGCAGCACAACATGCTGCTCCAGACGTGCCACTTTGTCCAGAGAGAGCACTATGTGGCACTGCCCAGGGCTGACTGTGAGAAAAAAAGAGGGGATGGCAAAAGGGATTCATACCAACGGACATGCCTAAACCTCAGTTGGCTGTGCTGGAAATAAACTTTGTAAAAAGGGCATGAATTCACTGGGGGAAAAGGCCTGTACAAAAGAAGGTGGCTTCACACTCAGACAGAATAAAATACGTTAAGTGTGAAAGACTTTATTTCCCAGAGACAAGGACGGACCACACATTTCTTTTTCTTTAGCCTTCTTTTTTATTTGAATCAATAACATCATGCCTTAGAAGAATGACCCAAGAGATATGGATAGAGTAGTAACACCTCCAAGTTTTGTTTTCACCCCTGTACATGCTTTTCATGTTTCCACTGTGTTGTACCCATTACAGTTTGTATGTGAAATTTTCTGTATGTTGGGAAACATCCTTTCTCCATTTACCAAAAGAGAAACACACAGACTGATGGTGTGATTTTCCAAAAGCATCTGAGTGCAATACTGCTTGCCAAAAGCCATAAGGCAGGTAGGTCTATGGAACAGAAACTCAGTCCTTCTCAGGGACAACTGCCAGGCACGGAGATGTTCACATTTTCTCAATATGCTGGACACTCTCTAAGACCCAGCACACCTCTAGCACAACTTAACTAAACCCAGCCTCACCTCAAAACTAGAGGCTCGAAGACTTGATTTAAAATGATGGCTCAGGTGTATTCTAAGGACCCAGCTCTACATCCACATTTCAACCACCTTGTAGGTGAAAATCAGGGATGGGACAAATAAAAGGACACTTGGTGGTCACCCGATCCAGGAGAGCCTGTGGATGAGGCCTTCTTGCTTCAACTGCAGGAAGCATCGCACTCGCAGGCTCTTATCTCAATGAGAAATTTCAACCACCCAGATGTCTGCTGGGAAAGCAGCGTGGCAGGTTGCAAGCAATCCAGGAGACTCCTGGAGAGTGTGTCGAGGATAACTTCTCAGTCCAGGTACTGGACAAACTGATCAGAGGAACAGAATATCCCAAGTTGCAAGGAACTCATAAAGATCATTAAGTCCAACCCTTGTTGATACAGACAAGATGCCATTTCAATTCTAACACTGCAGTACCTTTATGTCTAGCACTGGAACACTTTCTTTACCCTGAGACTTCTCTCACAGAAGTCAGTTACAGACCTCTCAGCTCTCAAAACACAGCAGAGTCATACCCAAAATGAGATTCTGCTTCATAACTTTAAGAATGAAAATAGAAATTTTGGAGGGGGATAAATTAAAAAAAGAACATCTCTTAAGAAACCACAGCAGTGCCCAAGATGCTCTATAAACTTATTTTCCAGCGAAGAGATTTTAGTGTTGAAAAAGGAAGATAAAACACGTGTTCATAACTAAACTCATATTCAGGATGAAACTTTGAAAAGGCAAATGGGAGGATAAGATGAAGGATCAGATCCTTAACTATGTGACATTTATTGCTAGGTCACCTGAGAGGTGAATCTACACTCCCTCTGTTTTCAAAGTTACCTTCCAGATTTAAGACAGAGTAAACCAACCTTCCCTTCTGCCTCTGGTGCCCATGACAAGGAAAAAAATGGTTGGGCAGTGGAAGTTTTCACCTGCAGCTGAAACACAATAGTGCTGGGAATTCTTAATTTTTTGCTTTAAACTTGATCTTTCAGCTGCATGACTGACCAGGTTATTACCTCTGCTGAGCAAGGTCTGCTCAGCACTGAACATCCCGGGTCTACAAACCAGAGACAAATGCTGCCATTGTGTAGTGTGTCAAGAAAATGGAGAGGCATTGACAACCATTGGTTTCCAAAGCCGAAGAAAGAAAATGCTTGTCTATCAATTCTGCTTGTTACTGTACATTATACTGTATCTATTACCAACTGCTGACAATGACTTTTTAACATTTCCAGTTTGATTAGTTGAAGTAAAAAAGCAGGTAAGAGTACATTTTTATTCTCCTGATGTCTGCTGTGGTATTCCTCTCTCGAAAAGCATGAGATCACTTTCTTTTATCATCACTTTTCTAAGACCATGGGGTTTTCACTCCTACAAACTATCTATTTTGACATCTGCTAATGCTGTATATAACCCGTGGCACCCTCATAGCAAAACCCTCATTTCTAACTCAGAAGAGTTGTTCCTCACACAAGTAACGTCAAACTCCTCTATCAGAAATGGCCTGCAAATCAGCAGACAAATCTCATACCTTCTGCCCCACTTCTAAAAGAAACATAACTTTGTTCTATCCACCTGCCTCCTCCTCAACTATAGACCAAACTGATTTCTCTCCACTTACTTCTGCTAATATCCAGCTACTTTGCACAAACAAACTCCCCACGTCCTCTCTGCCCACCCTGCCTACTGTGTCCTTTCTCCTACAAGCACTGTTCCACACACAGGTACCCGCACGGGTTGTGCAGTGTGTGAAGATGCACTGGCTCTGGCAGCCCAGGCAGGAAGAACTCAATCTCCCGCTTTCTGGCCCCTGAAGAAATGGGCCTACTCTCTTATTCCACACACAACGCAATCTGAAGAGTTCATACCCACTATATTTCCCTTTTACTCCTCTGGGCAAGTTCGTGAGTGAGGCCAACGTCTGGGCCTACAGTACTGTAACCAATGAAAAATATTATTTCCTATTTATTGAGGGAAGTATTGTCACCACCCAAATGAAAATCTTTGTCCCCTGTTACAACTAATTCCCCCCTTAGTTAAGTTAGCGTTCAGCTTGTGAATAAGTGATTGTTCTAGGAACACACAGAATTATTCCACAAGCAGAAACTTGTTCTTAATTACAGAGAAAGGAAATGCAGGCAGGAAAGAATCGATATGCTTGATGGTATCTCCCCATATATTAAACTCAAAAGCCTGTGACATTGTTCATTTGCTACATCCTCAGCATCAACCTTCAGGAACAGAAAGTTACTCAGAATTAAGTATCCATCAGTGTCATTTCTATGAAAAACAATGAAGGGGAAAAGACCCCTTCTTTTAAAGGAACAATTCATGACATAGAAAATATTTCTATTTCATTTAATATTATAGTAAAGTCTATAATCTTAAAGTGAGAAATTACACAAAATGAAACTGGAGAAATGAGAGTCACCTGAGAATAGTTACTGCGTTACACAAGTTGCCTGAACTAAACAGCCCTCAGTAAGAGCCACGCTTAGTAGAATTCCCAATCCCAGTCTCTCTAAGTTGACAGGAAATCACACTGGACTGCAGATTATCCAACTGAGACAAGTCCATTCCCTTTCCATTTAAGTACCTGTCAGTAACTGTAGCAGAACTCTTTATACTCCATTCCCTTTCTCATTTACAGCTGTCCTCCTGCCAGGAACTACAGCATAGCGAGCTATGGAGCACTGGACTGGCATCCACAGGACGTGACAGGATAACTTTCATAATACCCATCACCTACCTACGGGTCAGCACAACGTTTATGCACATACCTAATTTCAAGCACATGCAGACCTGCTGCAAATAGAGCTCTGGACATGCTTATAATTGAACATGTCTTCTAGGTTCTCTGCTTAATTTGTCTTCCAAGTGAAATATGTAACAACTTTGCTCACAAGAAACCAGAGACCTTCCACAAGCTTTGATAAATGTTACTATTTATAGAATTTTTGGTATTGTTTTGGTATACAAAGGTTTCATCCTTTCTCCTTTGTTCATTGATATTTTCCATAACAGCAAACTTCACTACTCTGTAATTAATAGATGGGTTCCAAGGGAAAAATGTAAAATAAAATAAAATAACGGAACTCAAGGATAAAACACAGGAAAGGGAAGTGTTTCTGTTGTGTTCCATGCAATGGAAGACAGTCCATCATTTTGATGAAGCTCTGAGATATCTTTTACAGACACCCATGGCCTTGGTGAACCTACCTCTCTCTGAGTTATAAGGTTTACTTTCTAATTGTTTCAGTCTCTTTTATCTTCATCTGCTAATAGAAAAAAATTAGCACTAATAATTTGCACTAATAAAAAATTAACTAATAAAAAAGCACTAATAAAAAAATTAACACTATCTACTAGTTAAAAATCAACACAAAGTTCATTTTATTTTGCCTAAACATGCTAAGCGGTCACTAAAACAAACAGATCTTCCAAAAAGTTTTCTTCCTATTTGTAAGTAATAAGTTTTTGAACTAACACTGAAAACGAACAGTGTTATTTAAGCTCAAGTCTCATGAGAAAACACGAAAGGATTGTGGAACACATTCTTAATGTAAACCTTGCCTGTTTGATTCTGACATGTCAGCTAATTTAGCAATTCAAATACTTCAAGTGCATGCCATGGATCGACTCGTATTTAAGAATAAGACAAGAAATCCAATGGAAAACAAAAACACGAGGGTAAGAACTTGTGGCTGATGTAAAGCAGATGAACAGGGTGCCTTCTCTTTGCTGGAAAGACTTTAAGAAACATGGTTTGCCCCACAGTGATGTGAAATTTTGCATGATCTGCTTGAACTGCTTATGCTCCTGCCTGCCAATGTATTCTGCACATTGTGCAGGAGGTGTTTGGACAGCTCTTGAAAAATCTCCCTCTAGTACACATAACTTTTAGGTGCTGCAGAATCAAAACTTACTAAAGTTTTGTCAGATTGTCAGCTCTTGCTGACAACAGCTATCTAAAACTAGATCAATGATTTTAAACAGGAGCGAGTTTCATACACAAGGCAACAGAAATCCTGAGCATTTTCTTGAGCTTGTTTTTGGCAGACAATCTGAAAGTAGTGGAGCTGATGGTTATAGAGAGTCATAGAAGGCATTTGTTCTCATTTTCCTCTACTTAAGGAATACATTTATGTGCAAACAATGCACACAGACAACCCTTAAATCACACAAACTGCAGCCAAAAGCAAGTCAACGTCAGGCAGGTAAGGACTAGCATGTCCTCACTGCCTCCAAGTCACATTTCTTGAGACTGTGGATTCAGCGTTTAAACTCCCACTAAATGACTTGAGAGAACTATTCCTTGTTTTCTAGCTCTGTAATTGCTACAGCTGCATCCGACAGGAGCTCTGAGCAGCCTGCCAGAAGCATCACTCTCTGCGAGCGTGCTCAGATGGGAGATGCCTTAGGGTGTGCTGACTCAGCAGAAGCTCACTGGCAAAGTAACAGCAGACACAATGGATGCTCTTGGCTTCATCAAGGAAAAAAAAAAGACTTAAATATTTACAAAACAGACAAAGAAGACTGAAGAAAAAGAAGACTGGAGAAAAAGCAGACAGGAAAACATGAGAAACAGATAACATTCCTAAACAATGGAAATCTTCAGAAAATGTTGAGCTCAGTCACTCTTTGATTCTGCTTTGTCTTTCTACTAGTAGGAGCTCTGAGACAGTGTCTTGGGGGTTATGTCCAAGAAATCTTGACCATGCTGAAGTCTGCATATCAGAAAATTTCTCTTCAGCATCCAGAATTTCACCAGTTGTGTTACCAGAAACTGAATGGTTCCCCTTACACTTCTCTCTGCTACAGCTGAGATAAAGACCATTTTGATCTCAACTCCCTTTTTCACCTTTTTTCTTAATTACACTGAACAATAATTCATGTTACTGTAATATAGTTGAGGCATGCATGACCTACTTAAAAGAGTTCCTCTAATAAAATTCAGATTCCCTTCTATTAATCTATCTATGGACATGGTTCAACAGAATTTTTCTGAACAGTATTAAGCAGAAGTTGTGGATTAAAATTTTACTCACATGAACATCCTTACAAGACAAGTGCTCTAACACCCTATTTGAGAACAGGTATTATGCACACTACTAGCAACAATTCTATTTTCAAACTTTTTTGAAGGAAAATACGTGAGCTTGAAGAAAGAGAAGCCTCCTGAACCATGCTGGAACACTACAGACATGACTGAGATGCAAGTAAAGAAAGTGGAAAGCAAAATAACAAAGCTGGCATGAGCCTGGAAGGGACAAGACAGGTGAGTGATGATGCAAGCCAGAGACACCATGGAGAAGGGTAATGCAGGAGGAAGTGAGAACCATCAAAATAACACAGCAAGAGGCAAGAACTGATGAAAGACGCTAAGACCATTGGTGAATTAAAAACTCGACTTGCTGTTTCTCCACTACTGCCCTTTTCCAAGGAATTGTGCTAACAATATGAAAATATAGCTAAACACAAACTATTTTGTTTTGTGGAGTATCCACTGTCTTTCATGAGCATCTTTCTGTTTTGTGCATATGTGAGCAGAACAAGAGGCACTCTCTGTCCCCGAACTTCCACTCTTGGAAGGCAAATGAAAAGAGGCTGATGAGACACATGGAAGAAAGTGACCCTGAGTGGCTTTCCGAGGATGTGGCAGTCTATTCACCAGCATTAACTTTTAACACAGCTTTGCATCCTTTCATGAAGGGATCTTTTCAGCCATACCCAGATATAACTTGAAAAAACAGGGAAAAAAATCAAGAAAAAAGAAGAAAGATCCTGCTTTGTCTTTCTATCAACAACAACACTGAGAAAGTGTCTTGAGGTTAAATCCAAGCAGCAGCAGTGGCCATCTACTACTACGTTGCAGAATGTTCCTTCACTGGACCCCAACAGAAACAGCATCACAACTCTGGCCTTGCTCAGGCACAAAGACTGCTGCACAACAGTTCACTTCAGATGGTAGCATTGCCCACCCGCAAAACCTGCAGTCAACCTGCCTATGTAAGTATCACAGCGAGCTCCTTCACGACCCCCAGCACCTATGGCTTGGCAATTTCCATTCTTTATTTACTTCTTCTTTCCCAGCCTTCCAGTTTGTTCTCTCTCCTTCACTGAATACCTACTTTGGCACGTGCGTATCAACATCGCATCACTAACATATTCGTGTAAATATTCCACTAACTGTTTTCCCCATTCTGTCACTCTCTTCCCTTTGAAAATCAGGGAACAGGTTACATGTCTGTACAGATACTCCTGATGCATACTTCACAGATGATGAAAAGGCCCTCTTGCAGTCCTTGAAAGTCAGCTACTACAAGCACTCAAACAAGAAAAGGTGAAACAAACCCACAAAGTTATGACTATGCACACCAAAAACCCTGTCAGCCAGTCATACGGGTGTGCAGGAGCACAGATCTGACACCACCACACACCTTAAGTCAAAAGGTGTATGCCTATGTGTCCTTGGAATGGTCTTCATATAGCTTCTCTATACATCTCTGTGGATCGCAGGGAGAACTGCTATTTTCTCAAGGTAACTTTTGCTTTTTTTCTGCTTCATTTTGCCAGTACACCAAAGAGAGCCTTGAAAGTCCTCTATTAATGACCCCTCTTTTGGTCAGCTACATACAAGAATGTTCTCTTAAAAGCGATCTCTGTAGTAAAACTAGAGTTACTGAGAGAACCAATTTATGTAGAATAGAATAAATGTACTCCTATGTGGAAACTGAAGCAGTGATTATGAACTTGGACATCTGGTTTGCTTCAGAACTTTTTCCCCTTTTAATTTGTGAGTTCCAGTGCTCATTTTCACAGTTGGTTTGCTTTCCATGTGAAACAGCCATACGGGAGCTCACCTTTACTTCCACTGTAAGAATGGATGACAGTTACTCCTTCAGAAAAGCCCTCACAAACAAATGCTTTCAGGAACTTCCCAAAACACTCATTAGCAAACCCAGGTCTGCAGATTTAGTTCAACTCTCCTCGTGCTTCTCTGATTTCTAAACAAACTTAAAAGCACTATAATGTGACACAGTTAAACAGGGATACTCTTGGATATCTGATACCTAAGCCTATTGATAACTGTAAACTTATTATTTGTAAATTCATTTCCCTGTGTTCTCCCTTCTGCCTTGCTGGCTCAGTTTATGAAAGCAGGCATTTCAAAACAGGGCAACTCCACCAGCATCAACCAGACATTTTGCTTCTCCCCAGCAACACCAGCTTGACTTGATCAGTCCCTTTGCTGCTGAGTGCAACATTTCAAGTTGTCAGTGGGGCTAAACAAGACTCCTGCAAGGCTCCAGACCTCAGTGCTCCCATAGGAGCTAGTGGCTAGCTCCATAGGCTGGCTAGTGACAGAGGGGGAGATCAGGGAGCCAGCCCAAAGCAGGCCTGGCAGGGCTCCTGGCCCGAGGCTGGCTCTCAGGCAGCCACCCTTGTGCTCTCCTGCTCTGAACCTTGACCGTCTTCCCAGCTCCCAGCACAGGTGTGAACTGCACCTGGTAAAGCATTAACTTTGTTCTCTCTCTATGTTCACAAAATAGCAGCTAGTTGGGTGCACCTGTTTGTATGAGGTTACTGGCACCGCAAGGCTATCCAAGTATACATTAGAAAGACCAACTGTGCTAAGGGGCAAATTCTAGGCTGGCAATGCAGTTGAGTGAAATATTACAGACAGTCCAATTTTTTCATGTCAATTAGTCTTTGTTGTGGTGGATTTCTTCTCGCAGAACTCGAGATCTCTTGCTCTGTTCAATTTGTAGTCTCTTGTGTAATGTGTTATCTCTTAGACTAATAGGCTTAATTTTTCAAATGCTTAAATTTTTGTCTTATGTGTCTTATACAAATTCTAAAGTCCTCAGGAACTGATCTCAATTTCACCTCACTATGTGAGAAGTCAGTGCAATACCTACTGACTCCTCTTGGAAAACTATAATTTACTTCATGGTTACCCACACATTCTTCATGAAACAAAATCTGCATAAATTTCAACTCAAGTTGAAACAGATCTGAACAAACAGTATAATAGAGAGGCTACAGTCAAAAAAAGGAGATTGTTCCTCTTGTATTTTCTGCAGCCTCTCCATCACGAGTTGCGGGTGAGAAACGGACCCACCTAGCTTGCGGTCCAAGAACAGCAGAAGGCAACCACAGGTACTGCTGATGGTGTAGCACTAGTAAAGGGCAACTCACACCACATCAAGTCCAGAAGCACATTCAGAACTACAAAGGGACTCAAGCGGTCAGTCTTGCAAACCAGATCTAAAGCGGCTATTAACAGATCCCATCTCAGGCTCTGCTTTAGAAGGAAATACCTGGAATTCATCGACCTTCTTGTGTACAGGAAGGAACAAGAGCTCGAAGAGATTGTAAGAAATGCTAGATACTTAGCTACATGTCCTGGATCAAAAACAATCCAATTAATAAAAATATATATTTTAAAAGCAAAACTATATATCCAACTCAAATGTTACTTAAACCTTAATCTACAGAGAAATAGAACATGGAAATGATGCAAACACACTGAAGATGAGCCACTGAAAGGAGAGGCTTTGGAAGAAACCTAACTTTTTTTTTTCTTTTTTTAATTAAATAGATGCACATTAACAACTCAGTAAAATTCAGTAACTACTGTCACTCAAATCACACAGGAAAAAAGTTACAAGCATTCCCAGCCTGAGTTAAGAACAAGCCAGATCCTTGGCAGATATTACACTTGGTGCCATATCTCAGAAAAGGACTAAATAGCAATGTTTTTTTTTGTTATTATTATTGTCTTCAGAAGGAGAACATTTGTGAGTTTAAAGGATGCAGACAACACATGAGGAACAGTCCAGGACTGACATGAATAGTGTAGCATTGTTTGTGCCTAAAATCACATCTGATGGCGTGGGAGGACTCTGACGGAAATATTTAATCTTTATGTTCAAGCTCTGGCAGAGGGATTAGGTGCTCCTGTGCACCTAATTACACAGGCATGCGTGCATCACTCCTGTCTGCTCTTCTGGCATGGGTGACATCTCTCATTTTTACCCCCAAGATAATGAAAAAGGTATTCAATGTAGCTCAAAAGAAAGTGAGAGTGCTCACTGGTTTCTGTGGCAGGACGTGTCTCCATGTGATTCCTTTGCAAAATGACAGAATGATGGAGTAATAAGAACATGTATTATTGACAGGTGTAATTTCACCCCTGCTTGAAAGGGCATGACTTAAAAAGGAGATGAAAGCCTCAAACTGATGAATGGGGATGGAAAAAACCTGACAGAAATAACATTTGCCATCTCAGGGGAGCTGAAGTTACATGGGTTCTGTGGTTTTCCGTTTGGCTAAGGAGTCCTACTGATTTACAACATGCTCTGAAAGGACCTGATCGAAATTTATTTTCATTTGCAGGGGATGGCTGCTAGAAAGTGTTGGGGCATTTATAAACACTAACCGGCACATTTCCAGAGGACTCCACAGTAAAAGCATGCCTCTCACAAAATCAGCAGTAACTGCTATTAAATGATTCTTTTTAATTCACTGCACGCTAGCAAGCTTAAACCAGATCCCACTGCAGTCAGTGACAGCTTCACTATCAACTTCAACTGAACCAAATTCGACTGCAACTGAACAAATGTAGTCTTCTAAAAGTTATTCTCTATTTTCATCACTGTAATGATGAGACAGCTTCTGCCATGGCCCTGTCACGCAAGTCATTATACAGTCACCTCAAAAAACGTTTCTGCCAAAGCAATGCAGCGAGTCAAACCCTCATTTGAAGAAAATGGCAGGAATCAAAACTAAGTAAGTAGATTTGCACTCTGGAATTGAAGGGAGCTGGATCAGTGAAAGGAACAGAGAAAAGGAGAAAGGTGGGAACCAGGAGCAAGAAGAAGAGTGTAGTAGATAACAGTAACATGTGAGGGCAGGAGAGGGAAAGCAGAGAGACTACTCAGCACAGACCATGCGTCCATCCTTCCCTCTCGGACAAAGAGGAGGAGCTGGAGCACCTCATGGCCACTACTTACAGCATCGGGGCATTATAAAAACAGCTTTCTGGGAGAAAGGGAAAAGGCTCAAAGCATCAGCCTTGAGCTCTATAAACACAGGCTATAAGCAAGAAGTGCTCCTTAGAGCATTACTTAATGTTAAATGACAACCTGTGGACCACATGCTTATCCTTCTGTTACTCAATAACAATCATCTCCCTTAGTTTAGATTATAATCTTTGACTGGAGTTGTTTATCTGATCATCTCCTGGCAATCATTGAACCATTCCTCGAGCACAGCAGACACAGCAATCCCATGGTCAACAGGTAGGAAGAGAAGTTCAATCTCAGCACTGCTGCAAAGTGCTTATGGTATGGTGAGAAATAATTTTCTCTCTAAAGGAAAAATGCATCCCTTCCCTTTATTAACAGGATTCTAGTCAAAAGTCATTATAATCTCTTCTAACTGTGCAATATCTAACACAGGGTGCTTCTGGTTGGGTCCTGCAATGCTATTTTAAGTACAGATATTGCAGTTGTTACTTATTGAAATTCAGATTTCTTTCCTTTTAAAGTCTATCATTAAGCTTAAAAATATTATATTTCCCATAGTTTTCTTGCAGATAGTTTACTGCATAAAAACATTACAGAAAACTTACATAGTGGTGGAACAAACAGGCTCAGCTGTCTAGTGAGATCTGCACTTTAAGTAAGTTACAAACAGCTGATGTTTTGTAACCTTACCGCCTTCGCGATGCTCACATCTAAGGAGCCAATATAGCATTATTTATCTACAAGCAACATAACTTTTCCTTCACAACAAACATAGATCAAAGTAAACTTATAAAATATGGACAAATGCTAATCTCTCTCTCTTACTCACTTTTTCACTTGCATTAAGAGAATTACTTGGTTCTCTTCCAAATTATTGAAGGGAAAGCATTTCATTTCCACTCAATAGCATCCTGCCTGTGAGAGAGAAGAGCTGTTTCCAGGACTGCCTGCCTCACTGTAACTTCTGTTTCAAGAAACACACACGGAACATCCATCTCATGAAACACCCATCTTCACTTCTTCCTCAAAGACTTTGCATGCCACAGCCCCACTGTGACAGGCTGTTCTCCTAAGACATGTTCCCTGATCTTGCAAGCCATCCCTCAGAGCAGCCCCAGGAGCGAGCGTCTCCTTCAGAAAGTCAGCAGTGGAAGCAGACAGGCACAATGACAGTCTGAAGCTCTGAGGACAGCCAGTTAGCTACAAGTGCTCCTCTAAGGTTGTTTGGGTCAGGAAATTTTCTGCTAGAACAGCAGCTCTGTACCGCTGCAATGCGCTCTGCCGTGAATCCTCTCTGTACTAAGATTTTGGTTACCTAGGCAGGTCTGCTACTGTATAACCTCCAACACAGTCTCAGCTCTTGAATTCCAAGCAAAGTCTCACAGAAGCGTAGCATACTGCATGAGAGAAGAGGGAAAAAACAGGGGAGCCCCTCTTGCCTAATTTGGTTCATTATAACATAGACACTTAACACATTGTTTGCAGCCTGACTCAAACAAGTGCCTCTTGTTTGAGATCTTTCACAACAGCGACAGACCACTCCTCATGCACCCTGATTCAAAAAATATCTGAATGATCCACCTAAAACAGTGCAGCTAACCACAAGGAAGCGGCTAAACCAGCTTTTGCCCTATGTTCCCAGAAGCTAACAACCCTGCCTTGCCGCTCCCCGCTGTCAACCACTAGGAATGGCAAGATCCCACACTCCCTTCAGCTCTTCTCGCTAAATAACACCTACAGTACCAACACAGCTGAAGCCACGTGAGTGCTGTGTGATTCTTACCAGGCTACTATCTCAACAGCCACAAAATAGTAACAAAAGAGGGTATTAAAGAAGGGTGAGCGGAGGCTCAACATGTTCACCTGCCAGACCCCCGCTGAAAACCTACATCTGGAATACCTGAGAGCTGACACAGGAATCACGTTGGGAAGAAAAAAGTGACATTATTTTCCATACCCCATGGCTACACAACATGCACAATAACAGACCCCATTGAACTTCACCCTGTTAAAAAGGCACAGTGATTAATTCTTACGAACATTATACAGTACAACAACAGTGGCCCAGCTCTGTTCTCAATGAATTGCCCAGAATTCTCATTGGATTTCCTTCAAATTTGCTCAGGACAGACAGGACAGCCTTCCAACCTTGGTCTTTAAAAGAAATAAATCTCATTGTCTAAAATCCATCATTGGCTCTTCAGTAGTGTTGTATTACCATAGATAGTTGTGGAAAAAAATAAAATAAAAACATTTTACAAGTTGTAAGTAAAACTCTGTAACACTCAGAATGAAAAATGAGACTACAATAGACTTGAAGCTAAAAATCATCCTTAATTTCTTGCTGGCAAAATAGGAATGTCTGTCCCAGTGAGACACTGATGGCTTTGATCAAATAAGAAGCATGAATACCTCTACTACAAACTGACCTTCTAAACAAAATGTTTCCCTTAAAAGTACGGCTGCTCTTCCCCAAACACTCAAATGTAATCCTCCAAATCTATTTGAACCTATTTGAATATTCCACAACTTGTTACCTGTTGGTTTTCTGTGTCATTTTAAGCAAAATCAATAACACGTCAAGCTTACTTAAAATCATTTTGAAAGCAGACGAGCTATTAGATGATGTGAAGTTTTCTAAGAAAAATAACATTGATAATCTTATTGTACTTTTAGCTTCTTGTGCAACACATTGAATAGCTCCAGTCCAGCTAGTACTGATACATGTCACTTACACTGCTGAGAAATCCATGGCCTTCTCATGAAAGCTTCCATTACAGTCAGTGGGACAACTCCAGGTAGTACATTTAAGCAGTATGCGTTAGTATTTGTAAGATCAAGGCCAAAGTTCTCTTTTAAGATTTCAGTATTAGCCAAGGAATAGTAATTTTGTTCCAAGATCACAGAAACCTTTGGAACTACAGACTAAATAAGCTTAGAGGTGAATTTTTGCCTACAGTGAGAATGGAAGCATGACTTGCAGGTCACTTGTTTCTTTTGGTGGGAGCAAAGCACTCCTTTAACCCATCTGGAGAATCAGAATAGAAAACATTCCACTGCTTGACAAGTAAGCATCTCTAAATTCATGTCTTAGTTCCACTGAAGCTTCCTACCACCTCTCAAGAAAGGCAAATCATACTTCCCAAAGTGCTTTCATATAAGCTATTTCTTCTCAACTGTTTATAACATATTCTATTGAAACCATATAATTTCCACATAAAACGGAACATTTCCCACATATTGCAGTGTTCCCACATTTCAAGTTCCTGTGAGATAAAATTCATGTGTGCTGTCTTTTTCATTCATGAGGGTTTCAACTGATGTGTGTGGTTGACCTCAACTGTTTTCTAGGTCTAAAAGGAATAACTTGTAGGCACATATCACACATGTGCTAGGGTCATTTATTACCCTGAAATTCAAAGAGTATATATATCATAATGGAAGCATATGCTGTATTGACTAGTTCTGTGATGGTTTGAATTAAGAGGTCACTGGGCACTTTTTAAGAATCTGTATGGTGATCTGATTTATTGATTCAAAGTTGCCATCCCAGGTGGCTCTGTCAGTAAACAATTAATCTCAGAGAATCAGTTTGTCAATAAGCAACAATTTCCCCTTTTAACATACTCTGTTTTCAATGAGGTCCACTAGTCCACAAGTGTGTATGAAGTACAGCTATAAAGTTGTTCTAATTAACAGGCTAGGTGGCCAAGAATATCACTCAAATCCTAAGAAAAAAAATATTTAGGACTACTGTGTATAATATACAGAAATTCCTTAAAGCCCATTAGTTCTCATTCCAGCTGTCTTATTATGCTTTTGTCAGTAAAGCTTTGAATGTCCTTTCCTACAGCTGGTTTTCACTGAGTCTCACTTATCAAACCATTAGTTAATTTGAGCAAATGAAATGATCTGTTGATAGAATAGCTGTTTATTCATTCATTTCTACTAAAAGTTCTCATTCAGCACCTCTTTCCGTCTTTCTCCATTGCTTCTTTCAGAGGTAATCATTTATAATGTGAAAGTCATTGTGTTTGGTAACAGTAGGGAGCCAGATGGTTGGGTTTTGTTCTCTATAGCCAGGAAAAGAGAAATGCTCCTACTGTAGAGGTTCAAGAGCAGAAAATACTAGTAAATACACATAGGCACTAGTGATTTTAAAAAGCCAGTGACCAACACAGAAAAATTAAACTGTTTTTTGAAAACATTGCATTTTTTTTTAAATCAGTATCATTACATTTCACTGAGCTTGCCCAGATCTTTTTATCACTCTGCTTGTTTTACACTACCTTATAAAACAAACACAATCTCAAATATGATGTCGAAGTGCAAACACTGAACTGCTCTTAAAACGCACGCTACTTAAGAAAACAGCTTCTCCAATCAAACTGCCTGTTGTTATTTATTTACAAAATGTGTTTAACAGAGACACTCACAAAGGTTCATGGGTACCCAGGAACGAAGAACTCTCTCAAGTTAAATGCACCAACTTCCAACTGCTATTTTGTGAGCAATCAGTTTTAACTTCTGTAATACACACCATGCTTGTATTTCCACCTGTAAAAAGCTCCTGTTGAGCATGCAAAGCAGACTAAGGATCAAATTCAGCTTCCACTTGAATAAAGAAGGTACTCAGTTTGTATCAGCAGGAAACAAAACAATAGAGAATCATGGAATCATTAGAGTTGGAAGGGACCTTTGAAGGCCATCTGGTCCAACTCCCCTGCAATGAACAGGGACACCTACAGCTAGATCAGGTTGCTTAGAGCCCCATCCAGCCTGACCTTGAGTGTCTCCAGGGATGGGGTTTCCACCATCTCTCTGGGCAACCTGCTTAACTCAGTGGTGCCAAAACAGCTGCTGAGGCATGACTTCAACCTCAGTTTCCAAGCAGACAAAACACCACATCAACAGACGTGGGGAGCAGCCAGCCAGTAAACATACACTCCTTTCTAAAAGGATCCTACGGAAAACATCCCAGAAAACAAACATACACGCTTAAGGTAAATTTGCCATTTATGATATGAAGGAAAACTTCAAGTGGACATTTACAGACTTCAAACGCTGTACTTTTTCAGAATGGTTACTAAGCCAGGGAGTACTGCAGAAAGCAAATTCAGTTTGGAGACACAAATTTGTGAGCAAGTCAATATCAGAGAACGAGAAAGTTCCTTTGAAAAATAAGACAGATTAGCAACTTCAAGACCATTTACACATAAAAGACAAAACTGTGGTGCTTTATGTGGGTAGCCATACTGCCATTCATTATTGTAGGAAGATGTTAGAGTCGTCCTCCTGTCAAATCAGGACCTTCACTCCCCATAAGGCACTGTCATCAAATTTCCTTCAGCTCCCCAGCACAAGTAAACCTAATGATCACCATGGAAGATGAATCAGGCATTTGCATCACTAAATAGCCCCTTGAGCTTTCCCAGAAGGCAAAAGAAACTCTAAGAATAAAACTGAAGAAGTTCATGAGACTCGGGCAGTTGGAGGGGGCAGACCCTAAAAGCATGCCCCTCAGGAAGGCACATCCTGCCGATTCTGCTGCTGTTCCTAGAAAGACTAAGACAGTAGCTCCACTGCCTTTCCCATGGAAAGCGGATGCTACCTGCAGCACTCCCCATCCTGAGACAGACAGTACAATGCACTATACGCTTTGACTTTTTTTCCACATGCCTAGAGAACCTCTAACAATGAAATCCTGTAACACTCCATGAACCCTACAATTCTTGATATATTTTTGCTAGAGGAAGGCCTGTCCCAGTATTTACCAACATCCCTTTTCAATCGCTTGGGAAAGCGGGAGCACTGCAACACACTGCTTCAAGACTTGAAGGCGAACAGAGTTCTTCTGTGAGGCAGGAAGACATTTACCTCTTTTTTCCCCCATGTATACTTTAGTCAACAACTTAACCAGAGTATGCTGAGTCTCTAAAAACATATTTTCTAGTTAATGCTTTTGTATTGCCACTTACATTTCTATTCTTATCTTTCACTTTGTAGACAGTTATGTCTACAAAAAGAATGTGAATGAATGCACGAGAAATTCTTCTCCATCAACAACTTATGCACACAAGTGAGACATTCTTTCATGAAATCTTGAGATATTTCATATTCATATTATAATTATATCTTTATAATTATAATATTTTTATAATTATAATATCTTTGTATTTCTTATATGAATTGTTAAGTTACATTCATGAAACTTTTCTGATGTTGAAAATCAATCTTTTCAATTAGCAAACTGTATCTCCTTTAGAAAAATTAAATGGCAGGTTTGGTTTAATTTATTTATAGTCTATGATCCTGTTTGCCTGTTTTAGAGATGTCCTTTGATGATTTAGCGAGGCATTACCCACTTCAAGGAATCCTCTTCTTATTGAGAATGTTATTTCTTCAAGCTGATAGGCCACAATGGAAGTTTTCCACTGCATATGCTAGCATTTAACACATCCTACCATAACAAATACAGTAAGCTGAACTGCAGCATGCATTTGCTCTCTATGTAATTCAATTTATACTACCTATTTCCCCACTATGATTGCTTTTTCAGAGATCTACCAAAAAGCAAGTACTCTTCGCTAATTTAGGTTCTATTCAGCAGAGACCTAACGCTATGAACACCCACGCAACACACAACAGCAGGTCTTGGGAGTGAAAAACCTTGAAGCCAAAGACCCCGTGTCCCCACAATGTATGTGTTTTGAGGGGTTTACCTCACAGTAACGCTAACCTGATCCTGAGAACTTGCTATCTGCAAGAAGGTAGTTGCCCATAGAGCCTAGCTTCCTCTTTCTTGTCTTCCTCCAATTAAAACCAATTAGTGCATTCCAAGATTTCTCTGCAATAAAGGATCCATGCATGTTAAGTGGGGCCCACTAAGAGACTTGCTTCAAAATTGCTCTCAATTCAAACTCAAAGGCTAACGTAGACACTCCTTCACATACACGTACGCCATCACTCACCAGTCCCTTTCGAGCTGTCTTCGTATAGAACCAAAATGTCCTGTTGAGATGAATAAAACTGATTATAAGGTCTTTAGAGGAGCTTAACTGGTCTTGAATTAATACCAACTAATAAAATTATGCACGTTGATCAAAGTTCTACATAAGCCTTATGGTCTTCTGATGACAGTTAAAACCATTCAAATAACACGTCCAATGCCTCACTGTCAGTTGATCTAAGACTTGACTACTTGCTACAACATGAGTTGTTATGGCAGTGAAATGATGCAATTGAATTATTACATGAAATGTAAGACTTTTGCTTCACTTTTGATATAGAAAAGAATGAAGGAATAAAAGATGCTCTATAGTGCTATTCTTTTGTCTCATTCTTTTCCACGTGGAGTTTCAACTTTGCAACCTTCCCATGAAAAATACTTCCTATCTCGTCATGAATTTGTAAGTGTTTAAAACAACCTATAACCCATGTATCTAAGTTAAGCTAGAACAGTTTCCCTAATACTGCATCTACAACATACAGAAAAGGAATCTTGAGAAAAAATAAATGTCATTACATTAAGTGGTTCTTTTTAGATATATTTCTCTAGAACAGATTAGTCAAAAATAAGGAAAAAAACAGTGAATTTAAGAGCTGCCTTATTGTGCTGTATAATGTTTTAAAATAACATTCTTCACTTTCTGCTGCCAGTATTTGATCATCCTAAGTGTGAAATAACAGAAGTAAAACCACACCGTAAGCATACAGCCAGTTCCCCAACAGTTGTTTAAGGTTCAGAGGACTCTGATCCAGTGACTCAATTTCCAAGTATTCCAAGCGTTTTTATACGGCATTACACCTGTTGCCAAGCATGTACCACCATATACTACATGAACTGTAGCAGGGAATTATGCCTATGATTTCTGGAACTGTAAAGAAAATAACAGTTCTGTTTGTCATCTGCACAATAAATCTCAACAAGGAGCACGATTTCCATTCAACTCTAACCCTTTAAAATGGGTAGAAAAGCACACTAAGCGTCACAGAGCTGCAAGACAAAGGCCACATCTACACCCAGGAAATAGAGTTTGTTTTCCTTCACACTACACTCTTCCCAGTTAAATGAAATTTGACATGTATTTAATATTTCAAAGGCAGAAGTAATTTGTTTGAGACTAAGTTATGATTACTTGCATGACTCATGCAATTTTCTTAGGGACTTATTAAACAGACAAACTGGTTCAATTAAAAGTGAAATAAACATTTATATAATATCCTCTTTTTCCTGATAGGAAATCCTTCATAGATGTTGGGAAATAGTAAAGGGAAATAAGGTCATGTCAGCACAATATTGATAGCTATATACAACACCATCTTATGTTTCAACCAATTTTCAACGCAGGAAACGGGTATATTAGAAACTGCCTAACTCACGGGTTTCTCTGAGTCAGCTACAGGAGATTCTTTGAATAGCTCTAAAGGAACAATCTGTAATGAATACTTTTATACAGTTTCAATAATACATCTTTCACAGATAAAAAGGCCCAGCCATCTAACTGTTTACACAGCCAACATTCAGTTGGGAAAAAAATAAACAAGTTTCATTCTACTAGGTATGAATATCATCTGTGTTGTAGCTCTCACAGGACTTAGGACAAGAACATCAGTTTAATTACTGTTTGTTCAGGTTTTTTTTCTTATCAGTGAAATGGGGAGGATGAATTCACACCTTCTCAGTCCCCATTATTCATGAACACATTCCACCTAATTATTTGAAGCACTTAAAACACTCTTGATGCTGACAGTGATGTCCATGAGAACATCATCATAACTTGTTCTGACAGGCATGACATACGAATCCATGCTTGCAGGCTATGTATCTCTCCAGATACATCTGTGTAGCTGTAGTGTTACTCTTTGCCCCATTATGCCATGTCTACCCCAAAAGATCAGCCTCAAGTTATTCCAAACAGTAACTGTGAGACTTGCTCTAGGACACAAAATAGGAGTTCCTGGGTATTGTGCAATTTTCTAAGGCTTTCACAAAAACAAACTATGACTTCCACAGAGCCCTTTATCACCTTGAATAAACAAGCAACATTTAATGCATACCAGAGTATAGGTGAGGGCTAGACAGGGTAAACACACACCTGTGTTGAGAAGTCAAGATCTGTCTGCCTGCTGGGTATGTCTGGTCATAAGACTTCCATTGGATTTCCAGTGAATTCTCATTCCTGAGAATGTGGAGAATTCACCAGTACTTAGAAAATCCACCAGGAGTCAGCTGGTACCTCACCCTGCAGATCTCACTCAGCTTTTAAAACCTTCCCGTACCTCACACTTTTTATTTCTCTTACTAACTTACCTCAATCAGGCTTTTGAATGGAATTGGTTAAAAATCAAGCATATGCAACACTTGTGGCATGACAAGCTCATTTCAGGAAATCATCCTCCCAGATCAACTTGATGTGGCTATAAAAGCTGATATGACGACACAGAGAAGAAATAGTGAATTCAGCTAAGGAAGCCTCACAGAGTGACTGAGCGGAGCTGAGAAAGACTTTTTCCAGGCACAGGACTTGGCAGTTACAGAGACTGGATGTTTTTAACCCTCTTCCCAGAGAAAAGGAGGAGACAAATAGATGGGCTGGCTCTATTTCCAGAAAAGACAAAAAAGATCGGAAATAATCTTCTGGCAGAACTTGATTTCTGATGGTCTGGAAACACTCACAAAGCTCCCGCCAGAAACAGTGAGAACACTGATAGTGCTCACTGTCTCAGGAACTCATCTCCTGGATGTAATACTTTTGTTGCTGCAATATGCAGAAAAAGTGCTGCTAACCCTTAAATAAAGGGCTGAGTCTTGCTGCTGAGAGTGCTAAAGCAAGGTAACTATTACAAGAAGTTTTGTGAAACTCACATTTATGCAGCTTCTGAAAAATACTTTCGAGAGCCTTTTGTTTTCTCCATTTTTCTTCTCCTTCCAACTCTCATTTCTTCAGCTGTTCTGAAGTCTAGCTCTAAAGCAGGTAGCCCCTCCAAGTAGAGTTAAATCCTGCTGTGCTGAGGACAACCAGCTATCATAACAAATAAATAACCTCCTTCTGGCAACGTAATCACACATGCAGTAAATTGAGGTAGTTCACAAAGCCTTCTACAGCCTTATCTGGATGGACTGAGAAAAGTCAGTTTTAAGTTGACCAGTCTTTTGTAAGGCAACCCAAGTATTTAATGAAATTGCTCATTAGATCAAAGAAACCCTGGCTGCTGTTGTCACGTGGTCTCAAAGGAGGATACGAAGCTATTTGATGACTATTTGCCACGTCTCTCACCTTTATTAGACCAACTTGTACGAGTTGGAATTAAGTCCCATGTCTTGCACAGCCTTTGTCTCAAAAGGAGGAGCAGATGCTAGGTATTGCACACTGAACAGAGAAGGACAGACGCCGTTCAAGCGGCTCCCACTGAGCAGAGACAGGTTTCTGCAATTTCAGCACTGTCTGGCAGCAATGTTAGCTTTCCAAACAGACAGTGATTTAGAGGGAAAAAAACCTGAAAAAAAAAACCAAGAAATACTGCAGGAGAATCAGAGTTGAAATGACACTCTTGATATACTGTTCAAAAAAACGTTTGCTACATCACCAGAGGCTGTTTAAGAGGCCTAGAAATCTTACCATTGCAGGAGGCCTGGGAACTGAGATCGGCTGTCTGCACTTCCGTGGGACACTTACTATGTATTTATTTTTAAAGCCTAATCCATAGTTTACCTACCTTAATTTTTTAGAGCCCCACAAGTATCTCAGCAAGCACAGCACTAAAATCTTGTGATTTCCTGAATCCAAGCTCAGTTTAACACAACTGTGGTCGCTCCAGCTTGCTTGTTTCAATGCTCTGCCATGCAAATATAAGATTGCCTACACAGTACAGGAGCAGAGAGGGAAACCAAACTACCTCACATATAGAGACATGCATCAGAACAAGAAAACAAAGAGGAAACAGTATTTCGAGGTATAACTGGGGTTTAGAAAACTCAGAGTTCCTAGTCTGCACTGGATGCAGTTTGAGGTGCTTACTGTCTCCCCAAGACTGAGAAGCCTATTACTGACCTCAACTCTTTCCAGTGCCCTCTTTAGGCCCTCAGTTATAGCAGAAAAGCACACTTCATTTCCCATCCCTAGATCTACGTAGCACCCCAACAGCACAGTGAGGGGGCTGAGGTTTTCCTTCTCCTTGGCTATACTCCACACATCCTGGAATCAATCTGCAGGGGAGGTCTCAGCCAGTCCAAAGCGCTGGGCTCTGTACCGCTGCCTTTACAAAAGGCCATTAGAATCTGTTTACATAAACTGACAGCCCTTTTCTTCTGTGATAAGGGCTCTGTGCAACTCAGTAGTGTCCCCACCTGTAACACAAAGAAATCACATTTCCGGTATCGTGTGCTCTGAAAACTACAGCCAGAAAGTGAAATACAAGAGGAAGGTGTTACCACTAATTGCATCTCTTTTTTTTTTTTTTAAACATTATGGTAAACATGTGAAGTAAGTCAGAGAGTGCTTCCATTCTCCAGACTAAACCCACACCTTAGTTCCATTCTATCTCATTTCTGTCATACATTAAACCTTTTTGGCTGTATTTCTCCCATAGAAATCCCTAAATATCACCAGAAGCACAGTTCCCAGGATATTTGTCAGCCAGCTGTAACCACAAGGTGTTTGAAGCCTCACACGAAAGCTTGCTCACATGTGTTGTGGAGCCACACTTCAGGCAGCACTTCCTCTGCAAATTCTGGAGGTTAATTAGCTAGCCATAAAAGAATAACTATCAATCGTAGAATTACGGGAGTGAGGGAGAAAAGTTACACTTTTCCTTCATTTGGAGAGTTGAAGAAAGGCAAAACTACCATTAGTTACTGCCTGATCAGCTTTCTAAGCAAGCAGAATCAGGAAATAAGAGGACAATCACTTAACTTTCAGAATGCCCAGCGCTGCCTTTGCAGTCACTTGTATTGCTACTCTTTAATATGAGAGGCAATCTAGCAGATAGAAATCCAGACTCTTGGTATTTCATAAAGAAGGCAAGAAACAGCACTACTGTCTCTAAACACAACAGCAATGCCAGGATAGCGACTTCTGGAACATTTTCAGCTGCGTTGGGAAATTTAAACAAAAGCAGATCGAGCTCGTCATGACACCCAAACCCTCCTTTCTCATACAGCATATAGGCACAAGCTCTTATCTGTCCAAGTTTAGAAAGTCATCTTTACTTTAAATGAAAGAATATTGATCTAAGTCAATAAAAAGTGCTAATGCGGACTTTGCCAGTGCTGTCCCCAGAGCACACCCACACTGATGTGGAGGAACGAGGGACAAAGAAAGGAGAGATTCCCAAGTCGTCTCTCTGCCAGCACCACCCTGGGTGAGTCAAGCACAGCACACACAAAAGTTACCATGTAGGATCCAGCTGCGTCAGGAGGCACACAGCCATGTTCATAAAACTGTCCTATGTTAGGCTCAACATCTCAAGCACCCCACCCAAAAACCAGCAGTAAAACTCATATAGGACCAATGTTAAAGACTTGCAAAGAGATTTTCTTAATGAGAAAGCTGCATCTTCATCTGTGTACAGCAAGCATGGCAACAAGTTTTCCAAGACAGGAATGTGCAAGTTCTTATGAAGTTAAAATATACTTTACTAAGCATTTTTCCTTGTGAGTCCTTCAGCTCATCACTTACCTGCTTGTAGATTTCTGAGTAGCTGTTTCACATAGTTGCTATTTAAAGAAACTAACATCAACAAAATCATAGGTTTCAGAGAATTTGTCCTAAATCAAATAATCTATTTTAAATGTTCTGCCCAATTTTTTCCCACAAATACACTCATTTTTTCCAAATTACATTCAGTTTTAAGCTATTAAGAAGATTGTGATTTCACTGGTACTCACAGAAATTCTTCCACTAAGATTGCCTTCCTCTCTTTCTGCCAGGGCCAGCATAAACGCATCTTTCAGCTCTTTTCCTACACTTGCCAGTTGCCTAGAAAACGATGGTACAATCATTACTATAATTATTGCCATCAGCATGGGGCTTCACTGCTGGTTTTCAAGTTCTGTAAACACAAGGAGATAGTCCTCTCCCTACTGTTGCTAATTTGTCTCCTGCCTGCTTTGATTTTACATAAACCACTATTGCAGATATACAATAGTAGTTTATCAAAAGATCACTTCTACTTGCATGCATTTTCAGTTCTGTACTAGTAGTAATCTACGTGTTTATTTTACATCTACAAAACTATAGCCAAAGTCACATTTACATAAGAATATCTAATTTGCAGAGTGTACAAATATAAACTTCAACAGATTCCATACCTTACTCTTTCATCAGCAACTAATCAAATAAACTACTATATTCTTAGACTGCTGAGTACAGCAGGGCCACTATACTTTCTGTACCCTTAAGTTGAAAACATGAAAAGGAAAATCTACTTTGCTCTACAAAAAACTAGCCAAAAAAAATCACAAGAAAGGATGCCATACTCTATAAATCATTCCTCACCTTTGGAACATACTACCCTACAACTAAAACAGTGGTTAAAAATGGAAAAACAAGCATCACATAGACAAAAGGACTGAATACTGGTTTCTACAGTAGAAAGCCTAATCCTTAGTCTTAGCCTAATCCAAAGTCCTTTTGCACCTACAGTGGGCATTGCACTCACTTCTCCAGCATTCTTTGCACAGATGAGGAGAAAGCGGACACTTTCAAGATTCTGCACTACAGGGAACTTATATCTCCTTAGCATCCTCTTAAGCAACCAAGGGCAAGCCAGTGCCTCTGAGATCAGCGCAGATCTACCTGAGAAAGCTTATGACCTTTCCCTGCTATCTTGATGTATTTCAATAAAAAGCAATAGCATCCGTCAATCTAAGTAGACAAAATATAGCATCAAGAAAGATATTTGGTAAATTCTTAAATGAAGTCATGCATAGTAATGTCCTTTAATGGAATGAAAACCCTGCAACTGAGCTTCAAAACTCTGACGTAGAGCTATCAGGTCAATCTCTGGCCACTTCACCAGCTGGTATCCAGAAATACATTAGCTTGAAGCTGTTTCAGAAGTGCATCTGCTGTACTGTAAAGATAAAAAAGAACAAGACTAACATAGCAATTAAAACACCTTAATTAACTAGATATAAAAAGAAGAAGAAATTGAAGTTAAGAACTCCAGATTCCCAGACTCTTCATTTGTCTGGCAGATTTTAGTACTAAATGAATAGTAAATCCATGTCTAACAACTGTTCCAGCTAACTTCACTGCTCCTATTTTGAACCAGAAGTAGGATTTGGGAGACTTTATCTTTCATCTGGCATCTGTATTTTTCACAAGCTAAAGCCCTGACAGAAATAAATCTGGCTAGGGACATCAAGGGCAACAAGAAAACTTCTACAGGTATGCCAGTGATAAAGGGAAGATCAAGGAAAACATGGGCCCTCTTTGGAAGAGAATGGGAGACCTGGTTACCCAGGATATGGCTGTTGGTCCGTAAAAAAAAAAGAATGTCCATGGGACCAGTGAGTGCAGAAAGCAAACATGAGGTGTGTATCAGACTGAACCTCTTTGAAATTTCCTACCTTTAAAGATAAAGAATAACAAAAGGTATTACTGTTAAATCTGAATCACAAGAAAGCGGAAAGATGGCCAGGCTAATTTGAGGTAGGCCCTTATAATCTAGAAAAACAAGAGGAGTGTCAAAGAAAGAGGAGCTTATCACTTAAAAAGCCTAATTTCTAGAATTCCAGGACCCTGAAAGCATCCTGCAACATCTAAACAAGCATTCATCTTTCATGAGGTAGAAACACTTAGTTGGTAGACCTTTTTTTTTTTGCCCCTCCATTTTTTTGTGCCATAGGATGCGCATCCCTCTGCCTCACCATACCAGCTTGGAGCTCCATCTCTCCTCTTGGGGCTTGCCCACACAGGAGAAGTGCACCCATTTACCTTAAGGGAGATTTTAAACTAAAGTAGATAAAACAGCACGGCAGTTCACATGGATATTCCTCAGATTGGCTCAAGTCAGGCTCTTTTCAGTATCTAACAAACCATTTAGAAACCAACCTGACTTAAACTGCTCACAATGAATTGCAAGCTTATACAGACATACATTTGCATTAAACTGTTAAAAAAAACTTTTAAACCAGCCAAAAAAAAAAAAACAGAACATTTACTTGACTTCAATAACCTACACATAAAGAACTGCAAGCTTCTGTAGACTTATTAGCACTGAACTGGCTTAAAAACAATTTAAGTTCCAATTACACGTGGTTTTCACCTGAACAAAGGCTAGGGCTTCAGCAGGAAGTAGCAGTATCTACAGGAACATTTCACAGGCATTTGCAACTAGCCTGTCTCTGAGGGGAAAAATGAGATTTTTCTCCCTTTGCCACAGCAGCATGTATATTCTTTGCACTCTAGTTTACCATCACAGCACAAGACAGAGAAGAAAAGATCAAGGCATTCCACTCTGCAGAAGCTCCCCCACGCATAAACAGGCTGAAATGTTGGGGTGTGACTGGTTAGGAATTCATACGGGCCACGTAAGTGTTTGTTCCATCTTCCTGCCAGACGGGATAAGGGAGTTCTCTGAGCAGGGAGGAGCAGCAAGGAATTCTCTAGTTCCCACCAAACACTACTGCTGTCTAATAAGGGTTACCTAACTTGCAAGGACCTAAAAATGGTTGCTTAAACAAATAGTAACAATAAAAGTTACTTCCTCAAACTCTGGATTAGGTCCTTCACAAAGCTGGAGGGTTACTAACTCTACGCCAGTATAGAAAATGCACCAAGAGTGCCTTTGCTTTTTCATGCAAACTTGCAGGTTACAGCAGCCCTTGGAAAGGAAAGCAGAGAATAGCTCATTAATAGCGTGAAATTAGGCATCTCTGTAGCATCCCACAGGTAACTGTAACAGTTAATGAGCTCAGTGTGAGCTGCTGGGAATTACTGCCACCTCTCAATTCATGCCTCAGCATGCTTGTGGAAGATGCTCTGGAGTGAAATCTACAAGGCAGCATCATCTCTTTACAAGGTGCTCTGATGCAAGCTGCAGTCACCTAGATACAGCTCCTGGCTGTACATTTCTGCTGGGAGGTATTTTTCATTGCTACCTGCACCGTCTGTGTAGCAGCATGCACCAAGAGCAGGATGCTACTCAGCTGGTTGCTGCACAACCCTCCTGTTCTGGTGAGCATCGAAACCAACCACCCACACACAGAAAAAGCTGCTGAAAAAGTAACACACAAAGTTACTTCTCACATTTTTCAAATCTTAATATAAGGCACACAAAGATTAAGGAACATATCCAAATATAACAGTGTCTCTCCAAGTATGCTGCTACTATCACCAACTTGATGGCAAATGCTCCACAATTAGTTCTTGTATTAAATATTAATTTATGTATTAACGCCCCCCTCCCCCCACAAAGGCCTGCTTTACCTGCACATTAAGAAAAGCAAAGATATAATGAGAAGTATTACTCATTGGTAAATGAGGAAATAAATTTTAAAGTTTAGTAAAATAAATTTTGAAGTTTAGTAAAAAATAAAAAGGATACTTTTCTAAAGGAGTTTGCCCATGTACAGAAAGTCACAGAGACGTCAACCCTATTAATTGTTGGTTGTTGATTTTCATTCTGTAAACTTTTTTTTTTTTAAATGATGCTAGAAGTTTCACTTATGAAACCTTGCATTTCCACTCTATCTCATTCCTTCCAAGAGCCCCCAGTACATTTGACCATCCCCAGACACCCTTCTCAGGCTCACAGGTCAGATGCTTTTTGCTTGCAGCATGTTTCTCTGGTCTGTGCTGACACATGTTAGTGAAGCAGAAAGAAGGAAAGATCTTTTTGAACCTGGGCTAGGGCTCCTCGATTCTTATTTTGACAGGCTACAATGCTTTCTATTCACTCCTCTCCTCCCTATTTTTTTCATTAATGGTTCCCTGGAGTTTCATTTACTTTATTTTCTTACATCTTCTACCATGTGGGTTTTTGCTGAGAGCACTGTAGAGTCACAGTTGGAAACAGAACAATGCAGTTTAACTTTTAAAGAGCCCTGTTGACCTGAAGAATGCTTTTTATCAAACTGAGATAATGGGAAGAATGGGAAGAACATCTAACAGTCACACTGTTATTCTTTCAAAAGTATGCTCTATGTTCCATTTAGCAGAAAGCTGCACTGGAATGCACATTCTCACCCAACTCCTGCAAAGCAGCTGTGTTTTGCAAACACCTGCCCCAGGATTAGCAGGGAGACAGGCAGAAGAATTCAGTCCCAAAGTTTCTTCCTCACTCAAGGAGTGTAATTCATATTTTGAAACATTTGAAGTTTCAACCTCTACGTGCCATGCACTTACGGCACTGTGTCCTGGGGCAGGACTATTACTTGAGTGTTGTTCCAAGACATCAGATGTGTATTTGTTTTCTTTACAGAAAGTATGCACCCTTGAGAAAAGAGGGAGAGAATGCAGTACAAGTTTATACCTACAAGACCAGGCTGTAAGACTGGGACTGGAAAGATCCAAGTTCATTTTCTTGCTCTGGCACAAACATGTGAGGCAAGCTTGGCCATTTGCTCTGTTTTCTTGTGCCTTACTTTCTAGTCTGAAAAGCTGGGATGACTGTACTTCTCCAGCTCAATGCGGCCAATCACAGCACAGCTACTCAGCCCTGCACAAGGCACAGTGCTCAATGAAGTAGCATTGGGAAGCATTTAGACATTGTGGTAATGCAAAACAGATTCACTTGTGCATGTTCAGTCATGTGAGTTAGAAAATTCAGTTAAATAGTTCAATCCACTTGTTTGTAAGCCTTCCCTGCAAGGACATGATAAAACACACCACCTGCACAATAACATTTGACGCTTGTCAAACTTCAGCATGGTTCTGCAGGCTGCCTTGCGGGGCTATCAGACTGGTTCTTGAGACTCACTTATTCAAGTCCTTATGCTTTCCTCCCTTCCCCACACACCAAATGCTGCAACTGTGCTTGCCCTCTTCAGCTAGCTCACAACAAACAGGATGTGAGGTTAAATGCCTAATGCAAGGGTAGGCCACGTCCCTCACAATCCTAGTGAAGATTAGCAAAGCAGGAAAGCACTCTCTAGCTGACCACCAGATGTGGCCAGGGCAAATTAGAGGAAGAATGAAAGTAACGTACCAATGTTGCTAAGAATGATAGGTGAGAACACAGAAGCATGACTGATTTTTATTGCATAGTGTCACCCTCTTGTCATTTTAATAAAAAGTAATAGACTGACTTCAAACTGCAACGACATCAGATAGTAGGAAGTGTAACATAAGCCATGATTGTCTGGATCAACGTACAAGTGCCTCCAATTTTGAAAAGGAAAAATGGGACAAGAAAAAGATAATTCTAAAAAAATCACTGACATGCAAGTAGCTGTCCATACAAACGAACTTAAAATACATGGTAGTATCTCCATTCAGGAACTTGCTTACTGTAAATATGTTGAACCTCTAAAACAGGGACCGAACTACTCAATTACAGTGAGAAAAGGGTCAGACTGTAATGGCACAGTAAGCCAGGATCTTAACGCTGACCTGAAGAGAAAGCAGAGAATAGATGGGCAGAACTGAGTACAGCTTCACAAGGTCCTTCTAACACCTCTGGAGATCTCTGCAGCCCAAATCAACTTCTGTGAAAGCCCTCTGCAAAACTCCCCCTGGGCCTCCTAATCACTAGGTCTTGACTTACAGTTCAGAGCACACTGACTTTTGCAATTGTTTCACTTTAAAAATGCATCTGTGTTAAAAAAGAACCATCCTTGACAATGAGGAACTGGATTTACAAGTTATGTAGGAAGAAAAGATTGATTTTTCAACTAATTTGACATTTTCGGTAAGTAGTCATTTGCAAAATCTCCTGTAAAATTTGTGATTGCTGGTTACATGATCAGACATACAGTGAACACTTTTCTAAGGACCTTAACGTCACACATTTCATTAATAAAATGAACAAAGAACGGTAACATCAATACTTACTGCATGATATTCACAACTTCATGAAATAAATGATTTTTTAAAGAACATTTGAGTCGCTTATGCACTTCTCTGAAACAGTTTCCACAGCTATCACGGATTTGGCTTGTGTCAAGAAGTCCACACCTGACAAAACATTGACACCAATATTTCAAACAGTCCGAGCTACCAACAACATGGTCCTGTCACTTTATCCAAGCCACAAACTTGGCAGTGAAAAAAATAAAAGAAAAAAAAGTTATTTTATCAAGCTCTGGTTAAGGCCCTAGAATACACTGCTGCTGGTTTAAAACAAGAAAGCAGGGAACTTGAGAGGTTTTTCCTAGCGCAGCTGTCACAGCTCGCTGTCTATCAGAAATGAAAGCTTTGTCCTGTATGTTGAACCTAGAGCATGGATGAAATAAACAGACTTGCAGACCTCAACTCGGACCAAAGTTCAGTTGACTTTAGTAGGCACACTGAACTCGTGGGCTGCAGCTCATGAAAAGGAGATGCGTTTCAGTTTGGCTGTTGGATATTCGTTCACTCAAAGCTGGACTAGATGCAAGCCAAGCCATTCTCCTCACAAGGGTCAGAGCAGCTAAGAGACCTTGAATCAAATTTCACTGGCTGCAAGTTAATGCAGAAGAGCAATTTGGAAAAAATGTGACCACTGCAGAAATTCAATTGTCTATTCTGTCACCATGCCATGAGTAATCATGTTGATATTGTTATTGCTTCTCATCACAGAAAGGTACCAAAAAAGCTACAAGAGAAAAATAGTCCCCCTTGTTCATCATCAAGAATAAAAATGGGCATCTAGAAGGCTTTTTACTGTCATACCTGAATTATGATTGCAGAAATTAAGCTGGATTTTTTTTGCTTTATATGTTCAGTTGGTCTCCACAACCAAGAACTCTTCTAAAACTCATACCAAATGGTTAGGCTTGCAAGATAGAGCAAGACACAGCAACTCATTGTAAAAACAGGAGAAAAAAATTCCCTCTAACCTCTTTGCGAGGATGACAAGACGTTAGGGAATTAAGCCAGAGACGCACCAGAACAATATTGCTTGAACTTAATTGTTGCTTTTACTTTCTACTAAGATGCTGACCTTAAAATACAGAATTTAATAGTGACACAAACAAATAATAATGTTTGGTAATAAACAAAATGAATCTTAGATCATCTTACAGAATGATGCTGTCTATCAGGAAAATGACACCTGTAGGCAAGAACTACCTGTTTTTCCAAACAGACCCCCAATTCACAGAGCACTGCAGGGCTGTAGAAGTTTTCAACATTGCCCATGTCAAAAACAAAGTCTACAGAGATTGCTGAACTGTACAGATGTACTAATATATTTACCTCTTCTGGTCACACAAGAGCTTCAATTCACTATAAAGAAAATAAAGCCCCTATAATTGTTAAGCATTTTTATTGCATCTGATTACATCTTTGGCAACTCAACAGAACTTGGAATTGGGATGTTATTAGTAATGGAGAAACTTATTTATGGTGATAAAGATACTTATCAAGATCTGGAGGTCATTCAACGGAGAGGCCAATGAAGTAGGTTAACAAGAACCCAGTGTGCTTTCAACCTTTCTCCTACAAAACCAGATGATTTAATTGTCTTGAACTGTGAAAAATGAGCCCTGAATTTGCAAGCCTTAGACAAAAGTCTTACTTCCAACTCAGAGAAACATCCACTTCTTCAATCTCTTTTTTTCTTCCTTATATAACAATCAGTCCAAGCTTCCACTTTTAACTGAGGAAAGTGAAACACCAAGAACTACTGCCACATTGCAAGAGCCACACAGCACCAAAGCAGCAGCTACTGGATTCCCTCAGGCTTTCCAACTTGCACATGCTTCTCTTGCTTGATGGCAGTGCCTTCCACAGCAAAGGAGAGCTCCTAGGACACGTGGGAATAGCAGAAATAGTTGTTTAAGCACATAAATGGATCAGGGTCATAGCAGTTAAGATTTGCTAGCCATTTGCCAAGAAGAGATGGCTTTTAAAATTGATTTCATGAGAATATATTGACATTTTACTAACAGGTGCAGCAGTGTGGGAGAAGAATGATCTCTATTTCCAGTACAACACAGAATTTCCTATAAAAACAAAGTAAAAAAAAAAAAAAATCCATTTTCTGGGTAGACAACAACAGAGAAATAATCTTTAAAGAAACTGCTCCAACCCCACACCTGGCCCCTCACTCTGGCCAACTTGTGCTGCTGACTACCGTCAATTACCCAAACATTAGACATGACTCTCAACTGCTTTATGCTCCTCCACTGGACCTATCCCTCCATGCCTTCTCTAGTAACTGAGACCAAAAGTATCACTCCCTGCATTTCCTGTAAATAAGGTCCTCAGTATCTGTCTCCTTTAAATACATGTTTTCATGTTAATAGCGTTGCAAGTTGAAGCAATTCAACACCAGAACAGGTCAGTGCTTTAACACAAAGCAGGCTGAGACATCCTTCTTGCTTCCATTTTTCCACCATTGTCTCCCTCTAAAGTAAAAACCAGAAGCTGATCCCAGTTTCTTCAAAATAACTAACACAAACACTTAGCAAAAGCAGGTTCAAGTGGAACAGGGAGAGCCAGCACACCTGTTTGCTCCACCTCAAACGCTCCATTTTCCATGTCCAATTTTTCTGAGGGGAAAAAGAAATAGACTTCTAAACTGGAAAGATTTAAAGCAGAAACTTAAATGAGGTGCTCTCATCCTTTTCGTGCTTGGCTGGCTGACCATTCTCCACTTCAGCTGCTTGGCTGCTATTATGCAAAAGCGAAGGAAGCCAGGAGCCACACACCTGTGTTTGCCTCCGCATCCCCAGGCCTGCCATGAGTCACACCAGCAGGCAGATTGCTGGGCTCTGGTTACAGTGGGGCAGGTGAAGGGCTTTTCAGGCTCCAGCAACAGTTACAAAGAATTCAAGACAACAGAGCGGTTACACTTGATCTTACAGGTGAACGAAAGCATTGAATATTACTGAAAACACTGCATTTAAAACAGCTGCTGATCTGCACCTGGATAATTTTATATGTGAAAAAAGAATAAGTAAGGCCCCAACTCAACAGGGCAACTTTCAAACCCAGTGCCCACAAGCTCAGATATTAAACAAAGTTAAGTACCATTCCCACCACCAGAGCTCTGCGTGTTTCCTATGATAGCTCATAGTGAGTGGCAACAGGGACTTTCTTCTTGCTGTTTGAGAGATCTGCCTCACTGCCAAAGTTGCCACAAGACTAGGCCCTTGCTGCTCTTCCTGGTTTACTGTTACTTGACAGCAGCTTCAGCACTTCACCAGAGCCTCCCTTTTCAACAGGTTCACAATACACACCACTTTTCCTGGTGTATGCAAGCTATTCTGTATAGCTATTCTGAAAGTCTGCAGAGATAACATCCCAAATTGGCAGTAACAGTGAGCAGTATACACACACTAGTATGCATATTTGAATATTCAGCTTCTGAAACAGTGATGAACACCTCTATAGATTAACAATACAAGTTACCACCTTAAAAGAAAAATAATAATAATAATAAAAGTATACATGGACTTCCAAAGGAACATCAACCTGACTCTCCAGTTTGTTGAAAGAAAAATCTTTTCAAGAGACGACATGAAGATTGTCTGTGCCAAGACACTTATAGAAAGGCTTTAGAGAAAGAGAAGTCAGAAACCATTTGGGTAATATAGTGCATTATGAACAGCACATGAAGTGAGGGAGTATATGACAGCTCATTGAAGACTCACTGCTATGAATTGAACAGGCAGGTGTAAACATCCGGTGCACCACTGCTTTATCATACAGTATATCAAAGAGAAAAGGAGAAGATGTCAAAATTATTTTTTAAAAGTGGCTGCACTGTGCCTCTGTGAAGGCTGATGGGCATGGACAAAGCCACAGGGGAAAGCAGTAATGCCCTACCAATTGAGAAGGAGCCAAGGTTCAGATCTTACAAGAAGCTCCCAGCACACAAAGATCAATTCTAATTGCCAAATGCAAATGGCCAGCACTTCTCTTTGGTCAGTAGCATATGCACAGTAAATTCATACCTCATCAGGTATCTCACTAGGCTGCTCAGACAATAGGGGTTTGGGGGGAGAGGGGTCAGTCTATCAAGTCTGAATCTGCCTGAAAACTTCACAGCAAAAAAAGAGCAGAAGCATAACCACAAACATCTGAGCTTTTCTCTGCACTCGGGAGGTTAGGCAGTACTGCTTGGCTGCAGAACTTCAGAGCAATTTTCTCTGAGTGCTGGTACCAGGACAGAGTTAAAATGGAGGTATTTTTGACTAGCTGACACTTATTCCTTCAGCTCCCTGGCTTCCTTCAAGCTTTGTTAAATAAATCTTCGAGTTTTGGAAGAATTCTTGCCTCTAAACTACCAGCATGTTGCCTCAACTTCCACCTACATAAAATCGTTAGGCTGTCAGTTCGATGATCAGGAGACTCCTTAAGGTCCAGTGATGGAGAACATGAAGAAGAGGTCTCTGGAGAAGGGAGAAAGAGACCTTGTAAGTATTTCTTAGCATGAGCAAGTCCTTCGTAGCAAGACAAAGCAGAATTTCAACCAAGACTCATGAACATTTCACAGAACCTTACTTGCAGATCGAAACTTCCACTGCTCTAAACAATTTTATTTTGCTGGAGCTTGCAGATGCTCTTACCAAGACCACCTGCTTCCAAAATTATTTCAGTAGAGAGGATTTAAGTTGTCAAAGCTGGTTAACATTACACATACTGTTGCACTGATTTACTGCTGAGTTGATATTTTGTTATTGGTACCATCAAGAAAAAAAAAAAAAAAGAAACCACTAATATTTGGGATAAAAAATAAACATAGCAGTAAAACACTGCTGTGTACTGAAAAACCAACATCTTGACCTTTTCAAGTAACCTCCCCACTCCTCCTACCTTCCTAACTGCCAAGGAAAACAAACTGTTTCTAGACTTGGGAAAATCACTGGTTGAAGTCCAACTAGGGTCCTCAATGCACAGTAACTACCTCACCAGCACCCAGGGATTTATAAATTTGATTTAAAATCTATCAGCAAAGTTGATAGGAAGTTTATTACCTGGGGAACTGGGAGCCATCCTTTTCTCCTCTCTGTGTTTTTTCATAGATCTTTTTCTAATGTTTCTGCCAAAAAAATTCTCCACAAAACTGCAATTACAATACATTTCAGGTGTGGGAATGAGGACAGAATATTTTATGATCATGTCTGTGGTATGAAAAACACAAATGAAAAACTCCAATTGGTTACAGGTCTTGATTCTGTCCTTTTCCTCCTCATTTTTGACAGGAATACTCTTAAAGCTCATTTACCTCTCAGCATGAGGAGTCAACAAAAACAGCTTAAGCAAAATCGTTCATAGACAGGTGCTACACAAAACTTCCTTTTCTTCCTTATTCCATATATAATGCCCAATACCTTTGCTGTCCCAGTCTTGCCACCCACTGCTGAAGGCTGTAGGACACATTCAGTGGTATTTAACCACAGACATTGACCACTCAGAGAAATTAGCATTAATGCAACAGACTTTAGGAACAGGTTGAAATGCAACTGCTCAAGTACCATCAAGCCCAGACCATGGTTGTGTCAAAGTGAGAAATTTATCTGAAGAATTGTGTGTTCATTTCCAAGTATTCATCCAGTAGTGCATCTGAAAAATACCCTGTGGGCTGACTTGAAGATGGGCAGATAGAGAAAGGCACAGGTGTGTTTCCTTACAGATGAAGCAATTTAATTATGGGCAGTGTGAATAAACTAATTTCTAAGTACTCACTAGCTGATGAAAAAGACAGACCAAAAAGATTTAAAAAAAAAAAAAAAAAAAAAAAAAAAAAGAAAAGAAAGAAAGAAAAGGCAAATTGCAAGACCCGTCTGGACGCCTACCTGTGCAACCTGCTATTGGGAACGTGCTTTGGCAGGGGGGTTGGGCTTGATGATCTCGAGGTCTCTTCCAACCCCTACAATTCTGTGATTGTTTTGGAGAGGAGAGAACAGATAAGGATGGTTATCTGACTCCAGCAGAACCTTCCCCACCTGCTCTTGGATTAAAACACCTGCCAACAGCCATTTAAACATCTCACTTCCAAATTTCTTCTGTGTTAAGCCAACAAATTATGAAGTCTCAGCCTTCTAGCAACTGAGACTCAGCCTCAGTTACTGCCATACTGAGCAACAGAAAGCAAAGGGCAACTCTAGTCTCTCGACTGAGATTTGGGTTGCCTGTTCTAGATTTACTGACCCAGCTCCTATATTATACCTCTCTCCTTATACAAAAGGATTGTTCCAGGCACCATGTTGTGGTATAATCTGCTTTGGCTCATCTTACCCCTGAATGATGTAACGTTGATATTTCATTTAGGAGAGGTAAAATATTGGCATTTTTGTGTCTGCGCCAATCCCATTTTACAAGAGAATTACTGAATTTTACTGGGTTTCACGCAATAATCTGTGTCAACAGTCTTTGTTACACACATTGTAGCTCTCAGAAGTCCAATCCTACATCCCAAAAATCACTCAGACTAACTTCAGACTTCAAGGGATGCAGTCACCCACACAACAGGACCCGTAGTTTTGAGGCCAGGCAGGAGCAGCAATATCTGCACTCTGCCTACCATTCCTCATCCTCCTGCATCTCACATTACCTTGTGATTCTTGCATTTCATGTGGTACCTCATGCAACCCTAACTGCAGACCACGGACAGAAACTCTTCTAAAAAAGCATGCTCCATTTTTCATGTGCTTTGTAATGGACAACCAAGGTCAATGTTGAAACAAGCTGGTGGAAGGCTTTCTCCACTATCACAACACTGAATTTCCTAGTGTCTTTATCAGTTAAACACAGAATAATATTATATGCAATTATTTCCATTGCACACATGGCTGTGACCTTCACATTTTGTTCTTTCGATTCAGATGCTGTATTTTGTATGATTATATGTGCATGAAACTCTTGTCAAAGGAAATGCTTTTAAGGTAACGTTGTGCATCCACTTGTATCAGCACCCTTCTCACCCAGGAAGCGAGAAGACCAGGCACCTTCTTTAAAAGGGGTTTAGAGCTTGAAATCATCTTCTGCAGCATATGATGTAGGTACTCACATGCAGTCTTTCCCCTTCCCAAGCCACATCCCCCTGATAGTAGAGAAAAACGAAAACAATAATCAAATAAATCAATAATCAACTACTCAAATTCCCCATGTCATATTTCGCTTGGGATTTTCAAAGATTATGCACTTATAGGAATTGGCCTGTGTTTTCAACATGAGTAAAATCAGTAGAGATGAAAAGGCGGTGGTAAAGACCATTTTGGAGTAAAGTTAGCAGCTGGGTTAGAATTTACCCCTGAAGAGAAAGAACACAGTCTGTTTTGCAATACTGACACATGTTAATTATTAAAAAAAAAAAAAAAAAAACAATGAAAGTATTGATACAATTACCTCACTGTAATCAGCTCTTTCTTGAAAGTGGAATGTACAAAAGTAAAAATAAACAGGAACAGAAATACTACCTTTATATGGACCTACAGAAAGTGAAGCAAGTGCAAGCAAACCCCAAGTATTCAGTGGGCAGAAGGAACACTATAGTATAGTTTAATTGGATTCTACCAACATAGTCAATTATTTGTAAACCCTCGGCAAGCATACCATTAAAAAGAGATAGAAAAAAGCCTGAAAGCAGATATTGCATGCATATAATTTTCTAAAATAACATAAAATTATGTTTACTTGGGCAAAAGTTCCATACATTTTGATCCAGTGGGATTTGCAAAGAGACTATAGGGCTTTTACTAATTCATAATACACTTACTATTTTTACTTCCATACTTCCATACTTCATAAGCATTTGCAAATACCCTTTTTTTTTTTTATTTTTTCCAGTAGTACACTGTATTACTAGTTCTTCTTATCGTGAAAGATCTAGGTAACCTTGTTACGCAGCTTTAACCTGAATTTATTTTGTGATCTTTTCAGAGACTTATTACATCTGAGAAAAACTACCACAGAAATGGTCATGGACAATTAATAAGCTAATTTTGCACATTCTGTCCATATCTCTAATCTATTCTGTAAGCAAAGGTTCACAATAAACACTCTCAGAGGCTACATGAGAAAGGAGGCACTTCTGAATAGCATTCACTTCTGACCTAACAATAGGAAATAAAACGAAAGTTAGAGTAGAAATCTCACTTTAAGACATCAGCCACCAGCAGCTTACATGCCTGAAGCAAAATACATTATTTTGCTTTGGATAATCTAGCCTTTGTTTCAGCCTCATGCAATTCTACAATGACTCAAGTACCAATTACAGGAAGTCCCTCTGGGCCAGCACAGAGATGTTTCTGATAACAGCAATTGAGGAAATGGAAAGCACTGTGCACAAGGAGCTATTTTCATATAAAAAGCCTGTTCTGCAGCAGGCCTGTGAGCTGTGAACAAGTGCTGATAATATTGCATCAACTGACTTTAAAACCTAAATAACACTGCTGCACTTAAAAGCAACATAGTGAGTTATCTTTTTGGATAACTTGGACTTAAAGCTCAAGCAGAGAACATAGTATGTATTACTTAAAGTGGTTATAGATTAAGTTAACTCCAGTTGCTTCAAGTGACCCTGATTTTCAACAAGTATTGAGCATCCACCATGCAAAAATCAAAAGCCATGGCCCAAGACAAAAAAAAAAAAACAGGTGATTTTTAAAAGAATTTAAATAGCCAAGCCCATTCACAAAATGCATTCAACACATCAATTTCCACTACTTTTCAAGGCCAAAATCCACACAATGAAACACAGCCAAAAAGATGACACAGAGCTGCTAAATTTTTCTAACTAGCATCAGGCATGTCAATCCTCATTATTTCACAAGATGGGTATTTAGAATGGCTTTTTGCAGATTATTAGGTTATCTCTGGACTGAACAACTGTAATCCTGTGCTTCTGCCATCTTACCCATCAACACGACAAGAAATCTGCCTCATTATGAAAAATGGTCAGAAGATATCAAATCTCCTTCCTACCAAACTGAAATAATTTGCTCCTTGGAAACTGGTTCTCCTCCAAACTGACATAAAAAAAACAATTGATCTTTTATTTTTTGGATCAGAAAGCTACATACTTGCTAAAGGTTTAGCAAATGGTTTAGTACTCTTGTCCATGTGAGCAAAATGAGAGACTGCTGACAACATACAGAAGTACTGGAGCCGCTCCAGCTCCACTCCACTTTTCTCCTTCCTCCCAACATTCTTTCCCCTCTCAGAAAAGAAAAGCTTTCAGATTCTAAAGCATTTCAAATTTTTGTTCCAAGCCCCTACAGCAGATGGGAAGTCAATGGCCTAGTCACTGAGAATCTCCAATATCGAAGTTGTGACCCAAGGAGACACAGAGCTGAAACAGGCTGCCAGCACTGAGCAGCTCAGAAGAAAATGACTGAAAGTATCTAGCCAAAAGTGACAGCGTGAAGAGCTGGACAGCAGAGTACTGAGGCACCAGCAGCAAGCAGCTCCTGAGGCCTTGCATTGAGTTTTCACCAGGAAAAGAAGTAAATGAGCAAAAGGTGATAGTTGTAGTAATAAACCAAGTAGTGCCAGTAGTGGTCAACTGACACAGTGATTCACAGCACCCCTGCACCCACATGACTTCAGGGAGTGGGTCATTCCATCCATGCTGCCTCCTGGATCAGCTCGACTCCAGAACAGCGACTGATGATAAGGCTTAGGGGAAAAATATACAAAGAAACGGTTTTAACACTGGGATGACCAAATTTCTGTTCCAAAATTGTGCCAAATTTCTGTGTGGCTTTGGCACTGCTTCGTCAATTCACATGGACAAGCACTAAACACGGAGATGGAAACTTGACCTACTGGGGTGTCCCAAAACATGAGGATGCCAACACAAGCCTGGGCTGTAGACTGCCATATACAAATAACTCCGTAATACATTAACATTTTAGGATTGTGAGTAATGAGAGATTTTTCACGTAGTGTTTCAGTTAACAGTCAAAGAAAAAAAGGAAAAAAGACAACAGCAAAAAATAGTAAGAGCTTTTCTGTTGCAAGAGTGGACTGAGAAGGAATTGAAAATTGCGAGCTCCAACTTGATATAATTACCACCTCTACTCAAGTCAGACAGCTGCTGCCTAAGATGTTCCAGAAATTTCTGAAAGCTTTGAGACTGCTGCCAAAGCAAATGCCGTACACTGCAAGGCCAGAGAGAGGATTTCTAGGCAGGATACCTATCATTATAAGGGAATTCAGAGCAGCTTGAGGTTTGGAGGTTTTCTTGTTAATTTTTGTTTGTTTGTTTAGACCTGAATTCCAAGGTACAAAAGAAAAGGCTTTGGGCACAAATTGAGTAAAGAGAATATTTCTGTTCACGTATTTAAGGGAGCAAGTTTTTGCCCAACTATAGATACTTGGCTATTATACAGAAAAGGGTTTCCTCCAATTCCCAGAGAATACTGCACTTACAGTAAAATTGGCCTTTGTATTTTCTCCTCTGCTGAGCTAACATATCCCTTCCTTAGATTAACTCTGCTGCATTCCCAAGAGACAAGTCTCATTACCTGCAAAGCATACTGAAGTCAGACCAAGTTAGAATCACTGTAGGACAGCTTGGTACAAGCGATTGTCTTGTCAAAGCCAACAGAAGGGGGATCAGATCTGTATCAGAGCCTATGCAAGTTATCTTACCTCAGAAAGAAAAACCATTGAATTATCCATTGCCTTTTAGTTTGCAGAGGAAAGAAAGACTGATTTGTTTACTCCATGGATAAATGGATGTTCAGGTAAGAAAATAAATAAATATTAGCCAAATTGACAAGGTATAACGTTGTTGCAGACTCGTTTGAGAAAATATGGATGAACAGTTTTTGAATGCATGCCTACACATACTAAAGATGATTTTCAGAAGCTAACTGCAAGGAAGGTGCAGAGCATGAGTATAATTTTTTAAATAAAATACCAGTGTTCTCTCAAATATTGTCAGGGAATAATTAACTCCTTAACCTTTGACACTTGAGTTTACTTAATTTGAGATACACTCATTATTTCATTACCAGAAAACACCCATGTTGCAACTTAAAATTATGAAAACACTTTCAGTCCTAACCACACATACAGGGAAGAATGCAAGGTGAACTTAAGGGAAAAAAGGAGCCAATCACATTTCCAGCTCACAGACACACACGTACATACATAGCTATGTCACATATCTCAGTAAAACTTCATTAACTTCAGTAGAGCTAAACAGATGACAACAGTTATGTGTCTGGCCCAACATTTTAAATATGTAAAAATAAAAAAAAAAAAGACATTAAACTAAAGTTCTTTTATTAGGAGTTTACATGCTGTTACATGTGTACTTGTAAGCGTGAAGTAGTAGTTTTATTGTGTTTGATGAAAGGTAGCACAGTACTCAGCTTCCATAAATACCCCCAAACAAGCTCACTGGCAATTGGTTAATCCAAAAATCTGAAATTTTGCCAAGAAGTAAATCTTGCCCTAATATAACACTTCATACTTCATCCATCTTACTATGATCATAGCTCTGAATTGCTAAATAGCAGTGAGAAGTGCTTTGTAATTTAGAAAACCTGCAGCATTTTTAAAGGGAAATAGAAGCTGTAAGTTAAGATTTTGTAGCATCTGGTTCCTGTTTACAGTTCCTCAGTCTTCCTGAATGCATTTACAAGAATCATAATGAAGTTAAAATGTTTAAGAAGAAAACAGACAAATAAGCATTGCCCAGGCAGGCAGCATTCTGCTTTGTTTTATACTTTGGTTACTTTTTCTTTCAATACCTAAAACAGTATTGGGAATTGCACAGCTTTATGATGAAATCAGGGAAATTGATGCGCTGGGAGCCACATAAATCCAAATATAGCCACAGTCAGCTGGTTCACACAGATTCTATGGCCTTCTCAAAGGACTGGCTGTAAAGGAAAGATAGCTTTCTACTGTGATGAAACCAAATAAGGAACCAAGGAGACAGTTGGACTTCCAAAGCCTGTCTGAGGCAAAGCACAAGACAATTTCCCCTAGCACAATGCAACTCCTCTGCTCATTTGAATTCTGTACCTTGGCACTGCACAGTGATTTTTAAAAGAAGTGTTTAACAACTTTAGAAAGGCTGAAAAAAGCAGCTGGAAGTAAGACTTGACGTCAGAAACTACAGTTTTAGATAGGCCTCTGAGAAAGCAAGTTGAACAATTGCTTCATGCCTTCCCATATTTGTATGTTAGGGCTAGGGAAAAAAAATTACTTACAGATAATAACAGAAGAGCACCACTTGTAACAGTCTGATCAATCAGCCCTTCAAAGCATTCAACTGATTGTGCCTTAGAACTTGACAGTAACAAATAAGTAATCACTGGGTTACTAGTTTGTAATGGGATGAAATAAATTAACAGCACACCACTATCTGAGAAGTACTCAGTCAGTCAATGAAGGATTAGGGATTTTTTCTTTCAAGAATACGAAAATTTGTGTGTGCTGAATCACTAGCCCATTCGTGACAGGATACTTGTGTTGCATTTTCATTCTAGATTTCAGTGTCAGATGGTAATTAAATCTGTACTAAGTTATAACTTACTACTGAAAGCTATTTCTTTGTTCAATTCCATTTGAGTGGACAACTGATTTAAGTATTCCCCTTCTAAATCTAGAAGACTCCCGTTTCATAACACAACAGTGGGACGCATGCATGCCACTTATTATACTTTATGTGTGGAAAAGATAGTAGAAAACAAAGAAATGGAAAGTGAGACATTCTCAAGAAAAACCTAAGCACTAGCTGAGCACTATTGAGTAGAAGCAGGAATAAATTTTAACAAAAGCCTGAAGTAAGAAACATACTGCCTAGCAAACAAAAACAGAACTCAGCACTTGACAAGTCTACTGGTGTCAATGAAGCTCTCTGTAGAGTTAAAATGCAGCCACAAGGAGAAAATCCTTCTGAAAATCCTTCAGCATCAATTTCTATCAGAAGAGCTGTTTCTTTGCTCCTAAAAGCCCACCACAATGAAGTCCAGTTTAGCAATTATGCCATGAAAATCAAAGTGAATGACAAATGCTTGAAATGAGTAAGAGTGGTAAGACTTGATGAAGACAGCAAGGCCTTTCGGATACCGCATCCGCTCCAGTTCACTGAAACTCACCTGCTCAAACAACCCCCAGAAGCCCCTGCTTCATTTTCAGTCACACACATTTGTTTCCATCAGCAGGAGAACACAACTTTATTATCTATTTCAATACAGCCTACCCTTTTACTCCTCAGTGATACTGGTGACCCATTTCAGTGTGGTATTTTTATTCTGTTTAGTCAAAAGACAACAGCTTGACACCACAGTGTTTTGATGCTTAGCTGTAACATCATCTCTGCTCAGGCACCTTTGAAAAAATCCCTCTAACAAGTAACTGTGCTTGTAAACTACAAGGAAGGTTACGAGGATGCGCTGGTTTACTTCCGGATTCAGTTACATGGAACAAGACATGACCAAAGCAGTCACGCTTACAGTTAGGGTGAGCATCCCTGATGCAGACTTGCATTCGGCCTTGCTTCTGTTTTCATCACTTAACAGCGACTATGACTACGCTCTTAACTTTGCTCTTTACTGAACACTGTTCAGGCTGCACGTGCTTACATCCGCATAGACCTTCTCAGAAGGAGAATCTATGCAAGGACAAAGCCATCTGAGAAGGCCATAAAAGGTTGTAAAGAGTTAAGTAACAGAGCTAAAGAGTGAAAAGAAATCTGCAATATAAAACAACCCTGCCCACAGTGAGCATGATCCACTGGGTGCGCAACACCAGCTTCAAGGGGCTGAGGAAAACCTCTTTGGAACCGGCACAAACACAAGAGTTGGACATATAGCATCAGAGTTGGAGGGAAGTAGTTCATCACAAAAGACAGCTTGTGACCTAAAAGGACTTCATTAGTTTTGGTTATTGTGACAAATTGTTTCTGTTTCCTAAAAGCCTGCAAGTATCCCCTGCTGATCACTTCATCAAATATCTGAAAACCAGCAGTCCTGTATGCCATCAGCAGCAGGAGACAACACATTCTCTGCACCTTCCAGAGGTGAGAACAAGAGATTATTTTCTCTCCAATAATTACTAAGTGAAATAGACATAAGCTTGTTATTCTACACGTGGTTTGATCTAGAATGTTTCACACATCTAAATGCATCTTAAAATTTTTTCCCTTTCAATATGAAATGCTGTCCAAAAATTTCAAAATAAAAGATGTAATTTGATGACAAAAATTAATTTCTTACTTTTTGCTGTTACAGTTGTGTGCAGTTTGTTCTTTCCATACTTCTTTTGAAAATCATATCAAATCAATTGCTTTGTTTACTTCATTATGTCATTAACTATGAAAAAAATGAACAATAGTTTAAGTTTCCAAATAATTCAGTTAAGATTTTCCTTTGAAGACCTTAGAAATAAGCTTCTTATTTCCTTTTCATAAGTACTGAAGTATTTGGGTAAATACACTGCTTTTCTTTTTTTCATGTGTATTTTAAAGTAAGGTTGAGTTGAAATTAAGGAATAAATTTGAAAACTTACTAAAAATCTAGAAAACAGACAAAAGAGGAAGGATTTATTTAATGGTGAAATAATTACATTTTTTCAGACAAGCACTGCCACAGCTTATGCTGCAAACCCATATCCATTAATGCATTTAGTTAAGGCCACAGAGATTTGCAACTATTTTATTTATAAAATGTGCTACACAGCTAGAAGTACATGACTACAAAGAGTTTGCATTTCAGTTGGAGTTGCTAACATAATTCAAGTTGTGAACCTTGACCCTTGAGTGTGAGTATTCGTTCAGAAAGCAGTTCATCAGGTCATAAATAATTGGAGGGACATTTAATCCTATGTGGAATAATATCAATTACATTCCTTAGAGAAGTACTGTTGCAGATGTTAATATCAGCAAATCAGATACACAGCACTCTAAATACTTTGGAAGAAATGGAAAAGAAATCTGCCCGTTCTGTTATGTACAGTTTGTTTACTTCATGGCAGAAGAAGGTTTAAAATCACAACTAGAATAAAACACCCACAAATTCCAGGACCTTCCAAAGTTTTGTTAATTTCCCTTACAAAATTATGATGAAGGTGTAAATTTGGATTTTCTATTGCTCTGGTGCTGAATTTCAAGGAGTGAGACTGGGTGAGTTAATGTTTCCATCGCCCATCTCCAGCTTTCACAGCCAGCCCTCTATGTGCTTAAGCTGCAGAAAGGACTGGATCACAAAGACATTCTTGACAGTTTCATGTCTCAGTTCTGTATTTTTTCATGTCTCAGTTCTGTATTTTGTGTGCATAGAATCTCCCTTCCATTTTCCTGTTTATTTTTTTTAAGCCATGCATTATACTTTGCACAATTAAAAAAGCATGACGAAAGTGGCATCTCTTCAACTGTACCGTTCTATTGGATCCAAAGCTCAAGCTTCACAAATCTAAATAAACAAAACTCCAAATGGTTCCCAATATTTTTATACATTCAAACATTAAAAACTGCTGTAGAGATTGTTTAGAATATTTAATTATGCCTAACACTTTCTACTGTGTGCCTGCTTTTCAGCAGCATAGACATTTCACTGTCAACATCATTAGCTGTATATCTGCTGTTTTCTTCCTCCAGATTAGTTTTTCAGGAAGTTCAATTCAAAAATATCCGGTTCTTTTCAGACGTGAAGTTTGGGAAAAAGAGGAAAGCTTTCTTGGTTGGAGCTTCGCTTACTTAAAACAAACTAATATGGAGAGGATTCCAGGAAGGTGGAAATACAGTCACCGCATTGCACTGCATTCAGATCCTTTATTGCTATGAAGCGTATTGCACTTACAGGAGATGAAACATTCTACAGAAAGCTTCTGAAAGAGAATTCCTGACTTCAGCCTTTCCATTCCTGCAATGTAAGAGACTAACAAATGCTCAAATATTAAAAAGCTGCACAAAAAGAGAGAGACATCTCTGCTGTGAGCTACGTGTGCTCACAGCATTTGTGTCTCGTGAGTGAAAGAAGAGTGTCCAAATGATGCAGAATTCAGATGAGGCAAAAGAACTCCTTTTCCTCCTCTTTGCTATGGTTTTCAGAGGATCAACCTTGTGGTTGTACAAGCAAAAAACAAGGCCCTTGATACCAAAACAGTCATCCAACGTTACATCTTATAAATTGTCACAATTACAGATGAAGTATTTTCTTCCCATGGACTGGAGAGTAGGAATTTTTGGACTGACATATCCTAAATGACTACAGACACTCGCCATATACAGCAGAGGAGCAGCACTAGGGCTGAGTTATGTTCTTGCATCCCCCAGCAGCACATATGCTGGCTTCCCACAATAGAGAAGCATGGGCAAGCCCTCTCCATCCCTCCCAACTGAGGGAAACAGAGCCTTGGATTTAACACGTGGGGTTCTCTAGCTCTGTATGAATCGGCTTTCATCATCCACTCCCTCCAGTTAACAGGTCTGCTCAAATCATTCCTGCTATGAAGCTTTACAAGAAATGCAGAAGCCAGAACCAATGTAAGGAAAGTTTACACCCGAAATGCAACATGCAGCGACTCCAGCACAGACAGATGCAATGCGAATGGGTCCCAACTGTGACACCAGCAACCTCCACATCAGCTTGAGGTGTCACAGAGCTCATCTTGTGCAACAGCTCCATTTACTGTCTTTCCAGAACAGAGAATGCCAACTGTACTGAACTGCACCAAGCTGTGTGTTGATGGTTTTGGGACAACTTATAGAGATGGTAAAGACCAAATTCTGGTCAAACTATACTTACACTAAAAATGTAGCCACTTTGTTCTCCATCACATTCTGAAATTTCATGTAATTAGATGTATAAAATAGAAATTCTGAAAACCAGGAAGAAACTATTTCTTTTTTATTCTGAGACTACTATCAGAAACCCAACACAGGAACATACTTGGATTTAAGTACATGGTAAATTAGCAGTTCTCCTAAACTGAAACCGCACAACTGGAAATGCCATAGTGCCATATGGCAGCACATAGCTTTGGTGTGGAAGAGCATAAATCAGTTTCTATTTCGCTCACTTGACCAGAAAGCATTGTTTCTGGACCACATTCACTAATCCCAGCTGAACATCCTTAATTCTTCCACAAGTGCTCACTAATCACTGCTTTTTACTTGACATTTTCTACATACAAACTACTTGGAACAGTCACCATACACATGAAAGCCTTTTCTAAAAAAGTAGGATAAAAATACAGTTCTAAGATAAATAGACACTGTGTCTAAAATCTCTTGTATGCATCTTCAGTACTCAAAAGATTTTCACATGTTGAGCAGGACAAGGCAGAAATCTCTTCCCTCCTCATCACTACCCTCCTTTTGCAAGTCAACACAACTCAGCAATTATATACAATTTTAGCTAGTGCATACAAACGGCTTTTTCTTCACACTTTTTGGAAAATGTTAGCTAAACACAGATGCATTAGTTTTGTTTTCTAAGCCATCTACAAACAGAAATGAAGGAGATAAGTCTAGGAGTTTCCCTGTATTTCAGCTTACTTCATCCAAAGGAATTCCCAATACAGGAGATTTTATTTACTTCCTGAAGAGGGTTGTCTAGTAGAAAGATGCTGACCATCTATATACATGTAAAACTGGTAGCCAGTGACTGCCTGAATGCCTTAAGATGATCAGAATGTAAGTATGACTAACCAGCAATTCACAAAAGCTGCCTCCAATTTGCCCTTAACTACACTTAAGGGTTTGAACTTTCATGGAAACTTCACTATTGATCATAAATCAACATGTTCAATCAACAAATATAAACCCCAATACTTTTTTCTGCTATTTTTGCAAGTTCAAGGTCAATGTGTCAGTATCAAGTACAGGTCAGCTGCTTTGTGATATCATTCACCCCACTCTTTGGCACCATGAAATATGTGCGTCTCATCCAACTTATTCTGCAATCGCTGACAGTTGAAAACTTACCATCTAATATTTTTCTCATAAAAAAAATATTAGTAGCTCTATCAGAGCTTTTGGGCCTATATACTTTAGCCCATAGGGTTATAAGGTGAAATACCTTTTGCGTATATGGATTACCAAAGAGATCTAATTTTTTCATAAATAAATCATTCTAGATTTTGCCCAGCTGATGGCTACTTTTTCATGTTTTGACTAATAAAGCTCCTTGGCTTTGCAAGGCTTTTTTTCTTCAGTAAGAAAGGACTCCAGAGGCAGCCTTGAATCATTTAACTATGGAGCCCAAAATCGTAATGGTGAATACTCACGCACTATAGCCCACTTTATAAAATCATGGGTGACACTTGCTAAAGCAATGAAAATGAAAACCAAGTCTCAGAAATTAATTTATAATGAAAAGTATGTCACAGAAGAAAATAAATGTTTTTAAAGTGTGAATTCTGGCTTCAGTTACATCTCTGATCTCACCTGAAAGTAAGAAATACTCACCTTTCATTTAGGTGTTTCTGTACTCACAGATACTCAACCACTACAACTTCTGAATACTTGGCGTATCAGACTTCTGGTAACCACTGTATCTCTGGCAGACTCCACCATCTTGGACTGCACTGCCACAAATGTTTGTGAAGGCTGTGAATCACACAAAACTGCTGGAGCCCTCTGAGGTCCTGAGCATCCCCTTTGACAGGGAGCAACACACAGGTGAAGTGGCACTTTGCTTGTCAGAAACTGGTTTCAAACCTGGTTTTGGTCTGCAATAAACAAGCTTCCCTGTTGATTTAACATTAAAAGAAAGGCACTGAATAAAAAACAGGGCAGATCTTAGGAAAGCAGTCATTACTTATTTAAGCTATAGTGATGATCGTTATACAGAGTGCTAACATTTTTGTAGAAGTGCTGTGAACCCCTTTTTTTTTTTTTTTTTTTTTAAACTCTTGGGAGCATTTACTTGAAGCATATACTAAAGGCCCTTGATGTTCCAGAGGCAGTCAGATTTACCCCAGAAATGGAGGACTTTCTATAAAGCAGGCATGCAGAGTGGAACAGAGGAGCCACAGAGGAGCCAGCAAACATGAGTGTGTGGGGAACACAGTTCCCCAGTTAGAAGCACCGTGTGGCAGCGAGCACATTCCCTGCAGGCACAGAGATGGGCAGAAGATGCTCACCAGGAGATCTGTGAGGCCCCATTTCCATAAAGCCACTGCAGCACGTTCAAGCTACCTTTCCTCAATGGGGCAAAATCTGCTAGTGCCATAGTTAACTGCTGCTACTCCCAGTTTCTTACCTCTGCTTTCCATATTTCTGTGTGCTAAACTTTTCTGTACTTTCAACAGACCATTTTCAATACTCCCATGTGTACTGTAAACAGAATTGGACAGCTGCAGTATCACTAGTAATTTTGTTTTCTTTTAAGTCATGATCCATTTTCATTTGGTTTTTCAAAAAAATTAAAGGCGGCTCAAGAAAGGAGCTCCAAAACCTAATGCACCATAATGAGCATGTGGGTGGGTTGGCGGGAAAAAGAAAGGGGGGTAAGATGGGGCCTCAACTGCTTCCTGTGGTTAAGATGTTCAAATCCATTCCAGAAGAGACTGGCTTGATACTGTGGGGGGTTTTGCTGGTATCTTATTTATGAGCATCGGAAATAAACTTGCATGTGTGCTCCACTTTCAGTAGAAAGCACGTGTGAAACAGATGGAAGTTGGTTATATTTCCATCAAATACAATTGAAGACTCATATGAAGATGCTGCCAGATGCCACAAAAACTAAACAATTTCCAGAACAGAATCCACTGTTGCAGTGACAGCACTTTCCAACGAAATAACAGGCTATGCTAACAAACTGAAAGAATTTGGATTATCCACAAAGACATTTCTCTTATTCTAGTCATGTAAAACCTTTTTAAAGATCAAACACCCACGTATTCCAATTCATTTAGATTAGATATATTAACAATTGTGTATACACCAGGCCAGATTTCAGGCTTCTTTACACGCTTGCACAGATTATGTCCTGCAATAACAGTGCAGCTGTACTCGAACTTGGACAGGCTGGCATTCACACTCACCGATGCTGTGCTGTACACCTGTTAGCCAGGCACACGGCTGCCTGCCCTATGGTCAGAGGGAAGTCTTTCATATCTGGCCTTCTGATGAAATCAACAGTTTAGTCTCAGCTTCTTTCATTTCTCATTCTCTCTTGACACCAATGAAAACTGATAAACAATTCACAGGAAAAGAAGATCTTAGAGATTTCTTATAAATACAAAGAGAATAAAAGCAATACTGATGAAGAAAAAAGTTTACTCCAGAATCATTGATGCATTGTGCGAAAAAACGCAATGAGATGTTCATGAGCATTGCGGAAGAAGATAGTAAAATGAACCTGGGGAGGGGGCAAGTCCATTGCTAGCAAACCCCATCACTGCAGGGGGGAAAAGAGTCTACTGCTTGTGAAAGAAAATAAAGAAGCATGTTCTTCAGTGTGCCTGTGTAATCATACAGAGCTATTGAGAGCAACTGATCGCTGCTACTTGCCAGGTCAGTGCTTCCCCAGGAAGGTGTGCAGGCAGCCTGGGGGAGAACCTGCCTTGCAGAAAGGAAGATTCTGCTGGCAGCACCTCCTGAGTATAAGCACCTTTCTAAACACACCATAAGCATTGCTTCATTCAGTTATTTGATAGGAGCACAACTGGGCAGAAGGTATGGCTGAAGACAGAAGTATAACACTAACATAAGAAACAATCTTTTGCCATTTAAAAGGCAGATATAATATATATGTTGGGTTTAGCCTTCTATTCCACATTTTATAAATACTATATTCTAGTATTTTGTGAAATTGTAAAAGCATCTGGACCGAGAGAGATAAGCATACACCTGTATAATCATATTAAATAGCATAGAAACTCATTAATTACACAACATTAATGAGAACTGAACGAGCGCTGAAGGACCCTGAGAGCCTCTGTGCTTCCTCCATGCACATAACACACACTGACAAGCTAGCCATGGACAAGACTAGCTCACTGCACTGCCAAACTAGGAAGCATATGCCTTGAAGATGTACTTCAAAGACTGGTACATGGGTATGGTTGGAACCGCTTATCATAAAGATGAAGAGGTGACTAAGTTATAAATATCTTCATGTGGAAAAAATACCGGATATTATCAAGCTCATTAATTTAACAGGGAAAGACCTTGCCAAAACCAATGGCTAGCAGCTGAAGCCACACAAAGCCAACAGAGTTTTAAAAGTATAGCAAAACAGCTCAAAGCCTCTCAGATTGTTCCTATTTATGAATCTGGATGCAGTGCCAGTTGTTTTAGTTCAGTGTATTTAATTACGTTTTTAATAGGTAAATTGATACCACTGGAAAGACTCAAAGTTTCTTCCACAAAGCAGAGAGTTCAAATGCACAAAGACAGAAGGTATACCCTCAGACAAGTCACGGTATTTTTCACAAACAGAGAAAAGAACTCCTGAACTTACCAAGTAGAAAGAGACTCTTTGTCTCCAGGCTTAATGAAAACATCACTCAATTACTGTAATCAGTACTGAGTTCATACTGCATTCAGTACAACAGTAACTGAAACCCTTTGTGAGAACAAGTATCACAAATCAGCACTGATATTTAATGACAAATTACCAGGGCAGATTAGTGAATACAAATTAGTATATTTTACTTAGGTGCCAATCCAAACTTATGTTTGTCAGCCCTTAAAATACTAGTACCCTCCAGGCTGTGAAAAGGCAACAGCCACTTGAAAAAACAACTTGCTGAATCACTGAAAAAGCAGAATGTGTTCTTATTGCAACATAAGGTAAATGTTGAAAATCCATGTGTTCAAACATCCCTTGGCCTTACAGCTCATCTATTAATCAGTCTTCCATTATTCCATTGGATTGACATACTGAGTTCTCTGCAGAACCCGGCAGAATAATAATCATTAAATCTAATAATCAAAACAACAAGTTTATGGACAGGAGGTCTACATAAAAATAAAATTGTTTAGCATCAAAAAGGATATTATATTGCTTGTAACACTAGCTGAAATGTTTCAGAGAAAAAGTTTTCTTAATATATATCTGGTTTGGCTGTTTTCCTAAACAGAAAGAGTGGCAAAATGCCCATTTTTCCTTCCTGATTTCTTCTCTTTTTGACTTAATTATTTCCTCCTAGTAAAAGAATGGGAAAAAGTTAAAAAGGAAAAGTGTCATTTTATGAGGTGTTATTTTTTCACTCTTTAAAAGTACCTTTTCACCTTTAAGTGTTAACTGAACACTCAAAGCTAAATGAATACATCCCCAACAGTGTGTGCCATGCAACAAAGTAGACTGCTATTACAAATGTCAGACTCCAGGGGCAAAGCCATGAAGGAGAAGCAGTCACCTGAAGTAACCCAAATGGGACGCTGGGAAAGCCTCTCCAACAATGTACTGACAGCTGAGCAAAGAGTGTCTTCCTAGGTGTGCGAGGATAAAAACTGAAATTACAATCTCTGTCACCTGGAAACTCTCAAAGATTTCTTTCAAAATTTAAGAACACGTTCATTTAGATGGCCAATTCACAATCAAGGAGAGATTTTATCGCAAACCGAAGGCAGGATAATCCTGTAGTCCAATTAAAATATTAGGCAAAAGAAAAAGAAAACAAAAAAAAAGAAAAAACACTAGCCTGTAATGGAAATGCACCTTGTTATGTGGTCTTGCCCACTGTCTCACCGTAAGCTCGCTCTGCTTCTATCTGCTTCCTGAGATGCTGCCTATGATTAAAATAAGCCCAACATCACGTTGACTGTCCCTACATGCAGTGATCTTTCCTGTTCAGATAAATCAAGTCATTTCACAAGAATACAAGTACAACCCATGGACAATCCTTTGCAGCACAAAATATTGTTTTGCCATTAAAACTGAACTTTGTAAAAGCATATGGAAGATCTTAATTCAGCTTTACATAAAAATTGTCTTACATGCTACGTTATAGCCTGCTTAGAAAGCCCAGGCCAAATCCAATAACACAAATGCTTTGAAAAAGGTATCAGGTGCTGCAGCCACGAAATAAGACTTCTTGGTAGAAAGGAACTGTAGCTTTTGATCAGAGGTGAAGCATATTAAAAGCAAATGTCAGAATGTGAATAAGAATTTAACATTTTTACATTGCCTTTAAGCTTCTATGAAGCAAAGAGTGAAACCTCTGATTAAGTGAAGCCATTTGAGGAATTACACTACAACACAAAGTGGCTAGAGTTACACACAGTCTACACAAACCGTATCTATTCAGTTTTGGGTATTTGCCACCACAAGAATTCAAATTCAAGCCACCTGGCCATAAAGTGCAAGTGCAAACCTCTTGAAATTCAAATATTTAATCTTCGTCTCCAAATAAATACAACAGAAATGCTTAAAGAATGTGCAACCATTGTTTGGTCTCCTGAGATTATTACTGCAAAGTCTTTGGATAAAAGAACTGATTTTCTGAAGCTGAGAGGTTGTGTGACCAGTAACTTGCCTCTTTGCACAACCAAGTAGTTATGCACATGTCGCAAAATAACTGAAATCGAGAAAGGGACATCCTAGGAATAAGCTAAGAGAAGAAATTACTGAACAGCTCCCTCAAGCTGAGAAGAAAAAAAGGAAAGTGAACACCATGGCACAACCAAGACAGTCGTATATTTGACATGATCAAGCAACGCAGTTTATTTCAACAGTAGATGAGAGCTAATAGCAAATGGATGGATGCTTGCCCTTCGCAGACTGATCAATAATAGGAGAGTCAAGTTTCCTGAGAGAAAGAAAATTCTTCACTTTCTCTTTTACTGGCCCCATAATTTTCACATGAAGGAATGGAAAACACTTCTGATGCCCATGGCCAGCTGAGCAAATAAAGCACCTGCACTGTAAACACAGGCTCGCACAAGCTATTGCAGTGCTCATCGACTCAGAATTTCACAAATTTAGTAAATTGGTAACACTGGTCTCTCATAGCTGACAAAGTGAAATCATTAAAATATGAAAGATCTCAGGGCAAGACTCCACTTTTCCAGAACGAATGACTGAGGTCCAGGAGGAGGGAAATTTCTGTCTTCAGAAGCTTAGGGCCCTGTACTATAGCATTGACCATGCTTCAGTAAATATTCACCTTGCCTACAGCAAGCATCAAACTGTAAACGCAGCAAGGAATCACACTCTTCACCACATTCCCAGTTCAGAAACTAACATAACTAACAACTAACATAATTGTTAGTTTCTGAACTGGGAATCACACACTTTATGATCAACTTCATCCCCAAATAAAGCCCCAAATCCTCATCTTTTGTCCAGCCATATCAAACCTTACCTTCTGCCTTGCAAGCAGTCTCCTCATTACTTTTGCCAAAGAAATATAGATATCAAAACCCCAGGTTGCTCAGGACTGAACCTTACTGCTTTCTTTACAGTTTTGTCTGATCAGTTTGAACTTAACAGGGGCCTACAGAGGATTTCTGTGATTCTCACATACATTTCAAAAGTTTTCTTATAAAGAAAAGGGAACTGCAGGAAGAAAACTTTGTTCCTTAAGTAATTAAATCTTGAACTCAAGGTGTAGAACTGTCTTCATATAGCTTTGCTTGTACGTCATATGCTCTCCTGCAGACAGCCTTAAATGTCATTGAAGCCGGCACTGTTACCCAAGGATTTCAGGTACATCAACAGCTAGAGCACTACCATATCACCTTTATTATTTTCTTTCAACAAGCATACACATCTGAAGGCAACACACTGCATACCAATGACCCATTTCATCTTTGTCCTCCTCACAACTGCACTGCATGCTATGCCCTATTCCCTAAAATTCTGCCAAAGCTCGAGGGTAACTCCCTTACTGTACTTACACCCACCGACTAGTTTGCAGCTCACACGACTTTTATTGCACTTCTCGATTGTGGCTGAACAACATTAAAGCTAACAATTTCCAACTGCATATTGGTCAGCTTTTTGAAAGACAAAAAGAAGGTGATGTCATCTTCAAATGTCAGGAATTCACGTTAAGGTTTGCTTAATACGAATACATGCATTTCTGCCACAGAAACCAAGGCGATCATCAAAGCAAACAAAAAATACTGGGGGAAAAATGGATGTAAAGAATTTATTGTAAAGGAAAGGTTCCTGAAACACTCTCCAAACTTTATACAACTATTACTACAAATGTGCTATTAGTAAAGTGGGAGCATTTCATTCTTACAACTGCTGGAGACAAAATCCTGGGCTCACGTCTCTTCAGAGATAGTGTTGCTTATAAAAGCTCTCATCTTCCACAGATGTGCAAGGTTCAAAGTGGCAGCATTTCTGGTACCATGTGCCTGTTGCCGCATGATTAGTGACAGCTTTCTAATCATTTTAAAACAGTGCCAGAATTCATTCTTTTTGATTTAAATTAGCATACAATAGCAAAGGTGCTGGCTTTGCTTTTCCAACTGACAACTTGCAACAAACTCCTGAAGAATATCTGAAATGTTTCTTCGCTGTCATCCTTTAAATGTTAAGTGAAATTAAATTTTACACTTTTGCAAGGTTTCAAGTGGACTGCCCGTTCACGTTCCGTTTGGATAAGCTTCTCAGGAAGCTGATGTTCCCAGGGTATCTGTAGAGTTTTTGACTGCAAATGACATTCCTAAATGCTCCAGATGAACACTAGCTCCCTGCACAGGATCCAGTCTCAAGAGGTAAAGATCTTCCATGTCTGCATTTATCATTTGTTCCTCCTTTGTCCATCTTTCCTTTCTCACTACACAACTTCCATGACAGCTCTTGATAGTCATCTTAGCAGCACCACTTCACTACATTGGGAAGTTTTAATGCATATTTTCATTGACCTTACACGCTTTCAATATTATTCTGTGTCAATAAAACATTCCTGGACTAGTTCTAGCCCAAAGGAATCCTGCTCAGTGCAGCACAGATACACAGATTTTATTTCTGTCAACTATAGTCATGTTTCTAATTTCCAGCATAAGCCAGTAAAAAATATCTACAACCAGAGGATCTAAGTGAAACGTGTAGATCATACCTCAGCTGAGGTACCTGGTGTAGTCAGCCTCAGTGCAAGTCTACTCCATCTACAATTTCAGCCACCCACATTGAAATCCCTAAGATGTTCTGAACTCAGTTCTACTGAGATGCCTGCAGGATTGCCTGTGAACAGTGACAGCCAGAAATGAAAACAGAAGAGAGGAAAGAGGAAATGGACAGCCTCAGATAAGATGAAAAAGAACACCACAACCACCCACAGAACATGGGAGAGATTTCACATCACTGGCTTCCTCTCTCTCAGCTACTCAGTTGTCAGCTACCAATTCATGCTAAATTTTGGTATGGCACCTAGCCCATCCACCAAAGGCTACTGAAACCACACCTGGCCTGACTTCACTAAATGAATCTGAAGAAAGCTGCCACCGTGAAACAGCTGTGACAGTCCAGAGACTATGACTATGGTTCAAGAAGCAGAGGCAAGAAGCAGCTCCACAGCATGTAAGGTCAGCGAAAACATGGATCAAAGAAAGGGTTAAGGAAGCAAACGAGATGTTTGAACAAATAGAAGCTGCTAAGTGTTTATATTTTCTCAGTTGTTCAACTTACTGTATCAGTTACTGGAGCTTCAAACAGAACAAATAAAACACATCTGAGAAGCATTACAGAATACTGGTGCCCCACACAATTATCTCCACAGCAAAACTTGGGGCTAACGTGCTGCAATACACTATTCAAACACCAAACACTTCCTTTCCTGTGATAGAAGATAATCCAGGAATTTAATTTGTGAACTCCCAGGTGGCTGTCTTCCACATTACGCATGCCTGAGGGCAAAAGAATCCTTTAATTCTTTCTTTTTGCACCTTCAGGTGAATGTTCCAGACATGTTCGAAGAGGAGCTCCCCTTTATGTAACCACATCACACAATAACAAGCAAGAATTCATTCTGAAGCCAAACTGAGGTTTTATTAAAAGTTACCTAAAAACATTATATCAATATTTCACACGCATTTTGTACTTTTTCAATTACTTCTGACTACATTTGGAAAAGTAAAATGAGCCAATTCTGCAATCCGCTAGTACAAAAGGGATGCTGCTGCAAACAGGAACGAAGCACTTCAAAAGGCAGCAGGAGCCAATACTCACCGTGTGAGAAGAAACTGCTGAGTGGAACAAAGTGCATCAATCCATAGACGGGTATAATACCATCATTTGGGGGTATTTGAATAAACCAGCTCTCACCTGACACCACAAGTGCAAAGGATGCTCTTCAGCTTCCACCTACCTTTAAGAAAACCATGAAGTCCAGTCTGCCTGAAAGATTTTGATACTGGTACAAAAAGAAGCAAACAGCCACTGATATCGGATGAAACCACAACCTGAGCAATGAAGTGTACTAAGGTGGAGAATTATGTTTTCACAGGAGAGCAAAAGGTTCCTTAAGCCATTAAAGCACACTCAAAGAACCATCATACACAGGAGGCCTTCATATGTGAAATNCCCCCGCAATTTTCAGAGTGCAGCCCTTTTATTTTTCCCCAGTAATGCCAGCATATCTAAACTTCATGGTTTTAAACACTCACACATTCATCCACTTAAAATAGATACCAAACAGGAAAGCTACTCTACTGCTCATATAGAATGCGTCTACTTCCCATACACACACAATTACTCATGCCTGCAAAACAAAGGCTACCACAGATAGGTGTTGTATCAGTACTCCAAGGAGTAACATGGGTATGTAGAGCTCTATGCTAGCAGTTTCAGTTGGGGGCAGCTGCTGATCTTGCAGAAGAGCAAAGACAACAATTCATTTTTCACGTGAATTTCCTAGGAAATCTATGTAAAATACACTCCACAAGTCCATTTGCTGCTAGGTGTGCACCGTGCCTAAGCGTGCTGGACAGACCCCACACTGTTGGCCCAAAGCTTCCTGGACACTTTGGAAGCATCACCAACCTCGAAGCCTGGTCTGCACGGCTCCCTGTCCTCCACAGAGCTGCAGGAGGGACAAAAGGAACCTGCGCAGTACTCCCACTACCCAGAGGCAATACTCTGCAGAAATGCAAGGCGGTATCTGGGGCAGCATGCTCTCCAGTAGTCCTTGCACTGGGAGAACCTCCAAGAACACAGCTGTGCCAGAGTAGCTGTGCCAGCAGAGCTCACCACTGCAAAGAAACAAAGATCTGACTCCTCCACACAAAAAGCATTAATCTGGTCCAAAGGAGTGACTACAGAAGAAGTCCCCTAAACATCAGTATGTCCTTTTTCAGACTTCTGACTTGCATTTTCAAGCTGCATCACTAAATTTTCTAGCTAGTGTGAACCTTAATCCTCCCAAAAGCTTTTCATAGCCTATCTTTGACATTCTTGCAGCCCCAGAAAAAAGAAGTTGTGCAACATTTTGTCTAAATAACACACACGTTACAGTGTCAACGGATTTCACAAGAATGGCAAAAATAGTCCAGAACAAGCACTCTGTTTCAAACACTAGGAGATGAACCTTTGACTCTGTGCTAGAAGAAGATGAGCTTTACTGAGTCTATCATACTTGCAGCTCTCCAGGTGCAAAATGCCAGTTAAGACTAAAAAAAAATCCTAGGATTGTGATAACACAGTGTGCACTCGAATCTTTCAAGGAACTATTGCCCATAGCAAGGCTCAATAGATGCCAATTAAAGAGGAGACAACACTGGATCCACTTTGGCTCACCTTTAACTGAAGTGTCATGGCAAGAACTTCATTTTTAAAAATTTCTGAATTTTTCCTAGCTTGTGAAAATGTCACTGAAACAGCAAAAAACCACTGATTTTTGGTGGTACCCTTCTTCACACTACAATCATGTTCTTCAGTCGAGGGACAAGGTTTGACCACAATGAAAGTAATGCTTTTTCCTAGATAAACTGAGATGCTACCTTGAACATGAGCTTGAAAACTTGCCTCCTCTCTCCAAGATCATTGGCTGATCTAATATATTATATTGTTTGTTTCTTTGAACTAGATGCCCTTATATCTTTACAGGCATTTGGCATGAGCAGTACAAACTCTTCTCCACAATACATGGTTTCAGCACAATGATTCACACCTCGATAAATGAGACCAGCTTATTACAATATTTTCGATGTGGGGCTAAGCCTTGAGAGCAGCCAGAAGTCAAAGCTGGAAGAGAATGATAAACCACCACATGTATTAATTAGAGTGTGAAGTGGCCATTTCCAACTTTGAAACCATCAAATAATTAGCTCACTAAAGTCCAGGTTTATAATGCCTCCTGCTTCCTGTTGTTTTTTAAGGGTTGATTAAGAAAGGATGGCAATTGGGTAACGTTAGGCCAGAATTCAGTTTATATCACGATTCTGAAAATAGGAAGTACCAAGACCCATTTTGGGTGACTAAAATTGAGTTTTAGAAAGGCAGATGAAATAAACCATGAAGAATTTACTATTCATCCCATGAATGCAGTTTGTCAAACAGTATTGCATTTTTTGTTTTTAAAATCACCAAGCATCCTTCATTCCAGATATATATTACCCTGACTAAGTTCAAGTCCATTTTGTACGGATTTTTCCTGACAAAAGGCAAACAACAAAGCTGTTGACCTTGCATATTAATTATTTCAACAAACCTTGGTCTTTACTACTACCGCTTTCTTAATTCCAACAGTACATTTTTGTCTCTCATTTTTTATAGTTTTACAACCTCAACGTAGAGATATGGAAATCACTCATGAGAGCAGATAAGAAAGACCTAGGTGATATAACAGGGCCCTCAGACCTGTTGTTTTCATCTTAAATGTTGCAAACTCTGACATGAAAGTTTTCCATTGATCTTTTTGGACTGAGCAAACAATAATTGTCTGCTGGCATAAGAACAACTCAAGATATTCAGAACAAATAAAGCCTTTTTCCTCTTTAAGTTGCAAATAGGATGTATACAGGAAATAAACATCAGCCCTCAAGACTGGTAGGGTATAATATTTGAAGCTAATCTTTCATTCCAAGCCTGAACACAAAATCCTCCTGGTAGATGAATTGACTTAAGAGGAATATAAAAGCCAACTTTAATTCCAAAGCCCAAGAGTTCCAGTCACACGTTCTGCTTCTAAGCCATTTTACCAGATTTTTAGGACCTTTTTCTGTGAATTAAATAACATTCACCCATCTGTGCTTGAATACATGCTTCCTCGCACCTCTGAAGACAGCAGACTGAGGGGAAAAAAAAAAAAAACAGAACACTAAGCAATACACAAAAACAAGTACTTCATGTATCGAATTAAGCTCTGACAAAATGGACAGCACTGAGCTTGTGTCTACACTACGCCTACCCATCCTTTTTGAAGTATACAGTCTTGGAGCTACTTCAGATAAAGACATTTAGTCAGCATGCAGTCTTTTTTTCTAAAATACATATGAATGCTTAAGTCACGAGGTTCATCTGGTGGTAGTCTTCAAGTGAAATTCTACCCCAGTGAAAATCAACAAGGTCGTTATTTCATTCCAGAAACTTAAAATCCTTTCCAGGATTCAAGCCTGAAAGCCATCTCAGGGTCATGGATGGACAAAGTTAGTTAAGACTATGAAAATACCATACAAGACAGACTTCAAGAAATAAAGTAGACTCTTCAAAGTAACCGAAGTGGATACTTACTACAGAAAAAGGACTGTTTGCCAAATTGTCACATCTGCTATTCACAGGACCTTACTGTACAGCTATGAAAAATCACATAATAGTTTGCAATCATTCCTTTACAGAACACACAGGTAATTAGGTAATTTATGGGCTTAAAGAATTTGTGTTGACTTTGCATGTGACAAAAGCTCACATGTATATGCTGCTTCCTAGAAATGGACTTAGGATCTTTTAAAAAAATTGTTTTCCTATTTCAAATTTTACTTAAAGACTATGCAATAAGCTTGCCTAAGATCTTTTCAGGTCAGTAAAAGTGATGACACCTAAGGATGAAACTCATTTCTCTGGTTAGATCATGCACTAGGTACTTCAACAACCACTGAATTATTAAAATGAGAAGAAAGAGGTCGTTCAACAAATGACAAACCAGTCATACCAAAATTCATCTTTCTTGTGGAAATACAACTTCTTCCATGAAATTCACTGGAGTGAACAGATTTATCTTCCATATCCTCCAGGTGACAACTGCTGATGCTATATTAAAATTTCAGGACAAAAAGTGCCTTTGAACTGCAAAATGGAAAATGAGAAGAATTTCAAGGATTTTTGCACATATCAAAAACCCCAGTAAATATGTAACTACAAACAGGAAAAAGAGGCTTACCCCCCCACCTGCCATTTCCCTTACTTTGAACAATATATTGAAAACCCTACTCCTCTGTAATTCACACTGCAACAGTGCATAAAGCCACAATACCACCATCTGCCTCCACAGAAAGGACTGTGTTCACACTATTTTTGGAAACTCCTCAAGAGCCAAGAACTGGATATGCAATAGCTCATTCCACATAACCATAGGACAGAGGAACAGCAATTTTGTATTCCTGTCTGGACTTTCTGTACCCACAAGAGCTACATTTTGTGAACACCACAGAATGTCATTATGTCTTGGCTGACTGTATGCACACACAGGCACACACCTGGCACTGTCCAGCAGTAGCAAGTTCAGTATTTGCTGCAGGCTGGTACAGACTCACCACCTGCTTAGCAGCTCAGTATCTGCGTTTCTGCAGAAAATCATTCACAGGACCACAAGCCTGCCAGAGGCCTTCCTGATGCCACAGCAGGACTCAGCTAGGGTTAAGCGAGGATGCCCACGTGCAAGTCCAGCTACTGACCAATCAAATGAATGGTTGAGAAAGAAAGAATTTGCTTCTCTTGAGACAAAGTGAAACATAGAAATCTCTGAGAGAGGACGGGAAGAAAAATAATACAAAAAAATTCTCTCTGTGTTCGTTTTGCCTGCAGCAAACATGTCCCCAAGTGGCACTAGTTAGAAAAAAAGTGAACTGGTTTCTATCTGCCGCTAGACCATAAACACAAATAGACTGGCACAGCTGGCTAGAGCTGCAGTAGCAAAGAACCTGGAAACAACCGCTGACAGATGGTTGGCACGATCCCACAGCCCACACAGGCTTCTGCTCACAGGCTGCCCAGTCCGATCATGCCGACGGCGTGCGTGCTGCCAGCAGTTCAACAGCCATGCTCAAAGGGGGCCAGCCAAGGGCTGCTTCCACTGAAATCACAGTTGGGCCAAACATCTGTAGAGATCCCAGCTCCTGACCATCTGCGTGAGAGTCTGCTGACATGACAACCTGCAGTGACAGCAAAGCAGTGCCAAGGAAACAAATCCAAGTTTGTGGCACTTTTTGGAAGGGAGGAGTGCAGATAGACTGCTAAATTCTTAACCCCCTATTCTGTTGGTGACTAAATGAAAGGAAAAAGCTATGCAGCTCACAGAATAGCTACACATAAAAATAATTTTACTTTGTCTTACCTATCAAGACCACTGTAGCAGCAACTCAAAAGCAAGAACAAAGAATATGAGAACGTCAGAGCTAGACAGCCCAGACATGAAGACAAAGAGCTACCCTGTCCAAAGAGTTTGAAACCCAACAGGAAAGAGACCCAGAAGCAGTGCAAGTGGTAGATTGAAAATCTGAAAATATTGATAATGGAGGATCAGGACAGAGATGACCATTACTTATTGTTTTTCTGAGGGGTAGTTTATTTTTCACGCCATCATTCTGATGGTTAAGCGTGCCTCATCCATGCTGAAGAGCAAGGACTTTTGCACCCTTCCCATGGAGGAAAGAAGCCTGTGGAATTGCAAAAGTCAAGAGCACCTGTACCAAGAGCAAGGCCATAAGTGAGGAAAGGCAACTGCCCTGCTCACAGAGCCTCACAGTGTACCAGGTGTGAAAGCTCTAACACATCTCTCCTGCGATGGAGCCAGTACATCCTCCCAGCACACATAAGCAAGGAGGACAGCAATTCAGGGCAGCTGTTCTGCTGGCATCTCCTATTTCATGAACATTTCTNTTTTTTTTTTTTTTTAATTAGGCCGATAAGGAAGAAAACTTGACCCATCTGTATTTCTTTTACTGCCTATTTATAATAGCTTCTAAATTTTCCCTCTATCTCCTGACAAATGTTGGAGGAAAAACATCAAACCACAAGGGTTGCTCACAGGAATTAACAGACAAAAAGTCCTATTTGACTTGAAAGAAAGTTTAAGGTTAGTCTTAATGCATAATGGATGCCAGGTAACAATTTCAAGAGACAGTTATACCACATTACCAATGTAAGTGAGCATTCAGCAAGTTCTATTACCTTCCAAACGGAAAACTCCTGAATCACTAGTTGAACTGTGTTTGTTAGGAAAAATGCAGGAAGAATGTTTCTCGTGACAGCTGAAATCAGTGTCGGAACTTTGTGTGAAAGATGGCTGCAGAGTCATGTACTACCAAGGGTTCCACATAAACACATGTCATGGCAAGGAGCACACCGTGCTCTGCTCCCCTGCAGCTAACTTAAGACTACCAAAGGTGAATTCTACATTCAACGGAGAAAGGAAGACTGAATGGGAGAGTTAAACATAGCTAAAATTTCATGTTTTTGCAAACATGCAATACCAATCCTTTAATGATCTTTGGCTTTCAGTAACTATTTGTTCATATTCTGTATCTCTCATTTTCTGTTCACACGAATAGAAGAAGGAGGTAAGAGATATGGGCAGGAAGGAGAAATGAAGTTAAAGGCTTCTCTCCCAGAGACTGATTTTCACACAGCTACTTACCTGTCAATCAACGGAATTTAATAAAGGCTCTTCTGGAAGGGGAAACTAATACTTGTCCATCCATACTGTTTAGCAAGCAGCTTTACATGAGGAGACCAGATTTGAAAAGCTGCATCTTACAGACAGACAGACTGACCTGATGCATACTTTGCAAGACTCTGTGAAGCAGATTCTCCACGCTTCAACTAATCAAAACACTATGAATGAGCAATTACCATTTTTGTTGCTAGCATGCATGCACAAATGGTTTATAGTTTGCACTCCAAAGCACACTAGACCTTCAGCAGGAATAAATCAATGTTATTGGAGAGACGTTTGGGGGGTCATGGTGGCCTGCTGACTCTGCCCCTTTCCCCATGTAGGGAGCACTGGCTCCATCACAAGCCCTGAACACAAGTCATGATGAGGAACAGACTATCAGAGCAACAGGCCTGCTCCTCATGACAGCAGAAGGGGTGATGTCATTCTCTTTCATGTCCATGGATAAGGATCAGACCTTAGGCAAACGTGGCACTCTTCACTAAGTAAATACAGCTGAAATGGGCAGCAACCGAGAGCTCTGGCCAATCCCTGTTTTGTTTTATCTTAAGACAAAGCTACATAGGCAAAGCTTGCATCTCTATTTGCTTTAACATACAGGCTGCAAATTCAAAAAACAACGTGATCCAAAGATCAAAAGTAAGAACTGAGAAATATTCTGGGTTTGGGAGATTTATTTCCTCTGAAGTTTTGACCTTGGGCTCTCCCTTTCCCATAACAGAAGTGTCTGACTAGAATCAAATGAAACCCTGAAGCACTAAAGCAACATAGGCTTCACTGACATCTTTCCAAATGGATTTCACTAAAAGGAAACTGCATAGAGGATTGAAGAGGAAAAAAAATTGTGGTCTCCTACCACTTCTGCACTTTGAGCAATTACTTTATTTCTCTCACAGAGTGGACTATTCCAATTGCTTCACTGCTTAAGCAGTGCTTTCATTAGGTCACAAACCTTTAAACCTTATTCCAAAAGTAAAGATACCTGCAGAACTCTAGGCTTTATTACACACAGTTGACCTATAAAACTTCATTTTTAAGAGCACAACTATTCTTTACCTAGAATAACGTATGAAAAAAGAACCCAGTCACAGCCAGATTACTGTCAATTTTGGCTGGTTTCATGTAACAAGCAAATTGATTTTGATATGAATCTACTATATATGCCTAATAGCAAGAGTGTGTGCGAGATCATTTAAGCCTGAAAATGCAAACCAAGTTAGACATGAGAGCATGGTTGTCCAATCTTTTGGTTTGCCTGGGCCACACAGAGTAAAGAGGAACAGTCTCAGGCCACGTATAAAATATATAATATAGTTAAATGTATAACTAACAAAACTTGTATTTTTTTTTAATTAAAACATCAAGAGCAACAACCTTGGTTTTGTGAAACTAATGCATCTGTCTGGTTTGATGCAAGTGGCTGCAATTCTCAGTGAGTTCTCAAGGTGTTTACCTGATTTTTGATAAAATTTTACACTTCCTCTGCTTCATCCTTGAAAACAGCTGATCGTACAAGTACATACTGCCAAAAAGCAATGACGTGAGTAAGGCGCAATTGTGACACATGGGATATTTTTCTCTGGTAAGATAGTTCTTATAAAAGTCCAGTAGAGAGATATGATTAAATTTTTCTTTGAGTTGAATGTCTGACTGCAACTCTATACATTCCATTTGAAAATTTGGAGGTCAAATATTTACGTCAACTGAAAACAGGGTTGCAAATATACCAACAAATTGATTTTTTTCTTTTTTGCAATCCAGAAACCCATTCTCAAATTCCTTTATCAAAACAGAAAGCAAGGCTGCATATTTTTCACTGTTCACAGGACTGTGCTTATCCAATGTATCGAAATGCATAAAACAATTTGCATAACTTGAGTTAGTGCTGTGTCCTCTGTGTCCTGGCTTCAGCTTGAACAGCACTAGTTGCTGACTGATGGGTGCACACCTAGGGCCAGGCTGGGCCACTCGATAGGGAAGAGCCGCCATCATGACGGCATGGTGGCAGTGGGCAGGCTGCAATACAAGCTGCACAGGGCTGTATGTGGTTCATAGGCTGGACACGCCTGCATTAGAGCAAACATAATGGCCCACCTCAAAGTCCCCAGGAAAGCCCATGCACAAGGTGGAACTGACACTATGTTAACTCCACTCCTGCTGTCGCTTGTTGACCCTATGATCTGCATCTCTGAGAACTAATCTGCGTGTCTACAATTTCCTATGTGGAAGTGAATATTTTCTCCAATCCATTTACACTTTTATCTAGGCATTATTAAGATGTGGGATAGTTATTAACATCTATCAAGAAGAGAGATAAAAGATAGACCTAGCCTCAGTATCATAGTATAAGACAAAGGCTAGCAGCCAGCTTAATTCTCCCTTTCTCTTGTGTAAACTCCTAAGTGGTAACAGACCCTATTCCCACTGCCACTATTTCCATATGAAGCAAGAAATATTGAAGTAGTCGCCTCAACAGGAGAGGGAATTGACACAGCATTGTTGGATTAACCCACTACGAGTAAGATATTAATCTTGTTAGACTGACTGAAGAAAAGGAGAGAGAAAAAACACAAAATACAGGTTACAATAATAAAGATACAAAATAACCTTCCCAGCAGCAATGTTGGCAACAGCAGGCCTCTGGTATTTATCCTTTCTCAGCAAAAGAAAAAAAAAAACAGGAAGACTGAAGAAGAAACATAACCAAGCCCAAGCGTAGAAATCGAAGCCCAACAACTATAGAATCTGCTGGGGAAAAGAAAGAAATAACACAGCTGAGGAAGGACAATGGGATAGGTTTTAGATTCTTAAAAAGGGAAAAAGCATGATAGCATTTGCTTCCTTCAAGGCTATTTGCTGTGGCATTAAAGGGGTTTTCTATCTAGTCTGTGTCCTTCAGAAACAAAATAATTTCTTGTGCAATCATTGGTCTTTTAAGAGCCAGATCTGCTCGTGATAATCTCCTTGGCTGAAGTAGGAGGTTTTTCAAATATTTTCTTCAGAAAAATGTTTGTTTTGTATCAGTGAAAGTCATTTGCTTGCATCTCCATATAGGACTGTTAAGACAACAATGGCCTGCAGAACTTCACAGAATCACAGAATCACAGAATTGCAGGGGTTGGAAGGGACCTCAAGAGATCATCGAGTCCAACCCCCCTGCCAGAGCAGGTTCCCTACTATACTTCGTTCTATGGAAAGCTATAAACTTGTCTTGAAAGTGTCATTCGCCTGAAAAAGACTGGCATTTGAAAAATCTCTTTGTATAGACCTGAATCAGAAAGAAAAGTTAAAGGATTTCACACTATTTTAAAACAAAGAGATGAAAAGAGTCAGATGATACAGCATCCTATGTGAAGGCAGGCAGGAAGAGGACTTAGATCCTCTCCTTTAAGAGGTCCTCTCAAATTTCATCTTTCTTCACCCACTAATAAGACCATTTTATTTTAAATACAAATACAATCTTCCAAGTGATTTCTACTCCAGTCATCACGCCAGCTTTGCTTAGCCACAAATTTAATCTTTTCCTATCACAAGAAGATTGTATTATCAATGTATAAAGCTACAAGAAGCAACTAAGATTAATGGAGGCTTCTGTGTCAGGTATATTACACACAAGAAAGATTTCAATATTCTTAGATATAAAATCTCTGAAAGTGCTATCAGCACTTTTTTTTCCCAGTATCAGCAAAATTGGCATTTACAGTGTGTGTGGGAAGTGTTGCCCAACACCTTCCTACACTACGCTCATTAGTAGCCAGTGCTATTTATCTTTCAAGTGCACAGGAATTCTCAGAACAGAGAGTCTGGTGTCCCTAGGTGGTTTCATAGTTTCTTCACAATTTTATTCATTTACTACTTCTTCCTTACTCAACATATACAGTATTGCTGTGTGGCACTAGATTTTAATAACTACCTGACGAAGTTGCCAGCGAAATCCCAGAACATGAGTGAGATATTCTCAGTGATGCGATATACTTCCTGCAGTTCAGTCTACAAGCATCCCACGTGGACCAAAGGTTTTGTTTCTCAGTTCAGGTGCAATATTTGATTTCTATCAGGAAAATAAAAACTTTTCCTCTCCCTGCTCAGCAAGAGAAGGAAGTGGGAGAGGTTGACACTGCCATTCCTGTTCATCCTTCAACCACGTGTCCAAGCAAGTATTCAAGTCTTGTTTTCAGTGTTAAAATTCAAAGGAAGTTATTTCAAGATAATATCTGCTAGCTCTTTTCAGCCCTATTTGTAACATTAAACTCTTATTTCCATGAGCTTATTTAAATCAGAATTTTGACATTATGAAAGGGATACTTTCTATTAAACAGAAGGAATCATCTTCCTCAAAGGAGGAAAATGACAGAAAACACTAGCAAGACAAGCACTGAAAAGTAATGCAAAATACATTCATTAATAATTTGTTAGGACATGAAGTTTAAAATCTGTGATTTGGAAAAACATAGGAAGAAATGACAGAACTTGTCACCGTATTCTTAAAAATATATGCATAGCCCTTTTTTGTACTAAAAAGGGTTTAGGAAGGATTAGTGTTTACCAGTATCATCCCAGGCTTTCCTAGTCACCCACATTTACAAATCCATCTGAGAGCAAGTCACCTGCAACGCAAGGAAACAGTCGTGTCTATAAACTTTGTCTGTCTGAAGCCACTAACTCACAGAAACCCCAGAGCTACCACATTGGAAGAGATGTGCAACATACTCAGCAGAAATCTACATGTGTTTTCTTCTAAAATAAGATTCTTAGTACATCTGGCAACATGATTAAAGTAAATAAATGTACTGACAATCCTTAGGAGAAAGGTTTTTTGGGGCAGAATGTAACAACTTTGGTGGCTCAGCTTGATACAGAAGGCAACAAAATTTTCACAAACCCTGGAGAAGATCCCTTGTGAAGAATTGGCTCCTTCTAATGATATTGACAGCAGAAATAATTTGAAAAAGACAAAAAAAGAAAACTCAAAGTAGATGAATAGAACAAATACCTCAGCACCTCAAAATCCACCACATGAAGAAACTGGGAGAGTGTCATTTACTGCTTTATTTCAAAATATTTACGTTATCATAGAAGAGCAAAGGAAAACAAAATGGAATCCACTGAAGACAGAGCTAAAACTCTGCAAGACTTAGATTTGAAAGTTTCAACAAAAAATATTTCTTCCTGCATCGATCACACTTCAAATCAGTACATATCCCTACTCCTACTCATCTTACATCCCACTTTACACAACTCTTTTCAGGACTTCGCACCTAACCCTGTTCCCCTACTGCGGTGCTATCAAATCATAACATATCAAGATTTTGGCTTGAACTCATGGTCTCAAGGCAGATTTTATAAGAAACTGTTCTGCTTTTCAGTACATTAGCCACGACAACATTTTCTCTGTAAAATAAATATTTTCCACAGCGAAATGCAGGTGCAAGAGAAAAAGTCAAGTACAACACAGGAATCTTTCTGAAACTAAGGACAAATACAGATGTTTTAAGTTTGGAGTCATATTCTAGTGCATCAAAAATGTTTTTGGGCTGAGCAATTGGAAATGCTTTATCCTTCTGACAAGCCTGTCTTTATCAGAGTAAGTCACGGCTATAAACCCGCAAACGCAACCTGTCCTTTTTGGCTCTGAACTACAGCATCAGAACGTACAAGTCATGCTGCCAGTGCAAAACAGTCTTGCTTTTTGTATGTCCCTCTATCCCTTAACAGAGCAAGATCCTTCCAGTAATGCAGTGCTACACCCACACAATTGAGATGCAGCACACCCTCCATCTGCACAATCACCCGTACCCCAGACAGTTTGGTCATCAGCCTCCTCTCTCATAAAGCTCTAGAGTAGTCCTGCACTGAGACAGTCTTGAGCTTCCTTTTAAGGCAAAATCCCATCTCATAACGTACGTGGGTGAGGAAGGGCTATCCATTTGGAGACATGGAAGTTTAAGACACTGAGCTGGTAGGTCTACAAGGCATTTCACCAGAATACAGTTGAAGAGGGAGGTTTTTTTTAAAGCACACAACTGAAAAAACTGCCCTTGATATACACCAGCTCACCGCCTCTGGGATCTTCAAAGCCTTTAATGAGAAGTTCCACAAAGCTTCTGCCTCTCTTTGCATTAAGCTGCTTTTGTAGCTTAGGGCTCCCATAGCACAGCAAGCTAAGTTTTAGTTTGTAGTCTCAATCCAGGTTCAAGAGGAATTTACAGTTTTCCTCCAGTGCAACACTCCAGATACAAGAGGGAGTGCAGAAATGATGCTTCTGCAGCCACTCAGAGGTAAGCAACGTGGCAAAAACCAGTACAAAACACTTTTGTTTCACTGGAAGGAGGCTGCAGCCCTGAGCAACACAGGCAGTCTGGTTGCACAGCACTCAAACTCCAAGCTAGGCACACCAAGTGACATCAGGCACTGTGCCTCAAACACAGCCAGAGTACATCCTTCACCACAGCACTGCACGTTTATGTGCACATCACCACTCATCCAGGAGAACTGTCATATCAATAACCTTGAGTTACTGGCACTTAACTTCAATGCAAGTGAAGTGTGAACCTCCTTAACCTCTTTCTATAGTGCAAGAATTAGACAAAGTTTACTCATTACATTTACAAAATAAAGTGCAACTTCAAATCAGCCTCTTGGTTTTAGGTGCACAGTCTTTCCAAGAAGAGTAAGGCTGTGTCCAGGAATAAAACACAGATGTATGGACAGTTGTCAGCTTGTACTTGCAATTAACTCAATCTCTGGCACAATATAAGCATAGCAATAAAAAATTGGCCTGAAGATTTCAATAAAACAGAGTAAAACCTATTTAATGCTCTTTCTGAAAGGCTTTATACCATTATTTATAGGTGCAGTTCAAACAAAAAACAAATGTGATAAAACTCATACATAAAAAGGTTGTGGGTTTTTGCTTCTTGTGTTTTTGTTGTTACTTTTTTTAAAAAACGCACTCAAACAAGAAACAACTATCTGAACTGTTTCTGTAATACACATGGGTTGAACACACCAATTTCTTTGGAAAATAAATCAAGTCCATGTTCAATGATGTCATGTGCAGTATATTAAAGAGGTGAGACAGAGAATATCATTCTCAGGACAGGTTTCAGGCAGAAGATCAGCAAAAACTTAGAACAAAACCAAGAAGTGATTCCAACGTTGTAGAACAGTAACAGCGGACCACATCCCTCAGTCGCACACACTTTATGCCAGTACAGTAATCAATAACTCAGATAGCTTAACTCTCCCACACATCGATCCACTTCTGTTTTGCACCCCAGAGCAGCAGCAGACTTGAAGCTGTGGCACGAAGCATGTACCCAAGCACAGGCCAACACGCAGGTCCGGCTGCAGCACCTACGACCTGTTCAGCGCTCTGCTGATCTGCTTCTTGTAGTGAAATAGAAAATTTGGTTTTAAATCCAAGATATTTGAATTACTTCCAGTTGGAAGATTTGTAAAAATAAATTTAAGATATATTTTTTCAGAACTATTTAATTAGTTTTTAAGAATAAGAAAGGACCCAGTCAAAAGCACGTCTTCTTAAATCTATTTGCAATCTATCTGCACCTTGCCTTCATTCTTCTACACTGACAACACACAGCTTTGATGCCCTGATTACAAAATTAGACAACTCTCCAACTTTTGTTAAAATCTCTTCAACCTTTAATGTGGTATACCCACCATGTTTTGCTTTTAAGTAGAAAAACCACACAGGGAAAATGTTACGAAAGGCACTCAAAATCACATCAGGAAGTATACTGAACGTTTGAAGCTTTAAGCAAAGCGCAAATATCCACACAGGCAGTCAATGTTTTCTTCCTTCACATGTAAGCTAGTAGCATCTCATGGCGGTTCTTACAGGCAGCCTCTTCAAACACGATGCTCGCACACTCTGTGCCCCTTCTCAAATCTTCTATGCAATTGCAGAATTGTGGATACACACATCAACACTTCTAAGCCACGCATATGAACGATCACTGTTCCAAGAAGCACAGATGTAGGCTATGCGTGCAAACCACTGCAGCCGAAGAGCCACCTGTCTCATTCCACTAACATAAGACCCTCTCATCTCCAAAACTAGTGACTCAGCATGCAATACTGCTAGTTCTCATGCACAAGCTTAATTTAAACACTTAATTAACTCTGAAGCACTTAATCAACTCTGTGAAAGTACTCCCAGGGCCTGAAGTCTAATACTATAATGTGGCACACATATATTGAGTATCTCACTTGGAGTCTACAGAAACCATTATGCTACTATGGAATGTTTTCTTCTAAAAATCCCACCCATGACACTAGTTACACATCTAACAAAAATGCAGCAAGTTACCTCAATTCCCATTAATTATCCACTTTCTCTCACCACATCCTTAACCTTTCCAAAAAAAAAAAAAAAACTCTCTCTACAGCTGTTGGAGTCGTTCTTGGAAATACAACAAAACACTCTTTCCTCGGAAAACTCAAGGGTGAGTGCTGAGGGCACAATCCAGCTCTGCCCAAACCCACATACTGCAGCCCTAAAAAGACCACACTGTTCAGACCGGGTAAATAGAGCCAACGCCACCTCCGCGAACAACTGCACGTAGCATAGGGCCAGCAGTGCTTGCTCCCGACAAACAGCAGGGAGTGACTCAACACATGCTTCCCTCTAACACACCCCAACAAAGTCTGGCAGGCAAGCAGCCTTCAGCCAGCCGAGCACCTCAACACCAACGTGACTTCCAGAGGCAGAAAAAGGACTGGTCTTGTCTGCACACAGGTACTGCTGTAGCTCTAGCACACCTCCGCAACAGAGCTGACAGGAACCTGCACGTGCCAGTCAGCAAAGTAATCAACACTAATGTCGCATGCAATCTTTCTGCTCTCTCTTCATGAGACAGAATTATATCATCACTAAAATGAGTTTAGTGAGAGCCGAGTCAAACTCTGCTGCTGTTGAAGTCTGTAAACATGCTTTAAGTACTTTCAGTATCTCCAACACCTGCAGATCTGGGGTAACAGTCAAGTTGGTTTAAGAACTGTTTGTACCCTTTTGTGCTATTTCCCTTAAAAAAGTGATTTATTTACAACTACTTCAGCACAGAGTCGTTTTCTTCATTTTTCTATCAGGCATTCTCTGTTTATGTTCAGAATCTTTTGTTAGTGCAGGTGTATAAATAGAATAGCTCCAATTAGTTGCAATGTTGCCCACAGCACATCTCTGATCAGCGACTGTTGTGCACCTGCAGTAATAAAATACCAAGAGAGATAACGTACTGAATTTTAATCACATGTTGCCATGTTACATATTACACTATTTAAAAACATGTCCTTTATTCCTGAGCTGTTTGTAAAAGGGTGTTACCAATTAGCACGAATAGCCTGGGGAGTGATATTACAGTTCAGACAGTTTGGTTACAGTGACTAAGCGGAGAAAAGCAGCTTGATATCAGATGGTATTTTTCTTAAATGGATAACATAATAGTAGGACATTTTTCTACCAGTCTTTGTGAAGGAAGAGAAGTGAGATGGAGTAGCTTAAAACCTCTTGCCACACTAATGTGATGTTACTGTGCAGCCCAAAATCATTCACAGTTCATTATAGAAGCTAGAGTGAAAATAATCAGCGTGCAGGAAAAACAAAATTAAGAGACGCATTAGGGGCAAGATATCCCCAGAAAAACAATTAGAAGTGTCAGTCACACTTCTGTGACTGTGCCACCTACACAGACACATAACCTGAAGGAACATGTAAAGGGGAAAACTACATGCTGACTTCAAAGCTACGGCTTATGAAACACCGCCCCATTTCTGAGAACACTTTTTCATAACCATGCCAACTGCACCAACTGACTTTAAGGAAATTTGAGTGTGCGCTAAATGAAGTACAAGAAAAGAACATTCCTCAGCATCTGGCCATATATAACAGAGATCCCAAGCTCCACACGTCCTGTCAGCTTCTTGGTTTACTTGTTATAACCGCAGTGCGCCCCTGAGGAACAGTACAGATGATTTTGTCATGCTTTGGCAACTTTGCAGACTGGGACAGGAGGCTAGGATGAGAGCAGACCTAGTGCTAGATCCCCAAAGGCAGGGGCAATTGCTATTGCCAACAGCCTGTGCAGGAAGATACTCGAGTAAACTCCCTGCATCCCATTTTACTCCTCCTTTGCCGCAAAACGAGGATCATTACAAACTGCTCTTCTGTTTGGTTAACCTGCAAGCCAGAGTAAAATGAAATGGACTGTGCCTCTGGCTTTTCTGTGGTCATTTGGTGAGCAGGTACAGGCTACTGACTACTTCCACAGTGCAATGGCAACCTGGGGGAACAAAAGTGCTTGCAAACTAGTAACCTGCTTTACTAACACTGATTGGGTGGGATCTGAGCTACCAGCAGAAAATTTCTCGTAGCTTCAATGGTGGCTTAGAAATAGGTGCTAACAACAAATTTCAACCCTACATTCGCCAGAAAATTGGAGACTTTTCCAGTTATAAGTTTCTCCTAGATAAGTGTAATACTTCGTCACAGCTGAAGACAGACCTCTTGCTCCCCTGGTTCAATTCCCTCTGGATGGAAAGCAAGGCCACACAGTGGAGTGAACATCATAGTCAGAAACACCAATAAGCCATCAGTCTAACATGCTAAGAGGGATCACAGAATACTGTAGCAAACAGGTCCAAACAGGTTCTTTATTTTCACAATCACTCTTGCCCTAATGGTTTCTCTTATTTTTTGTGCACACAACTAATGTTTCATTGTGCTGCTCTATGCACATTCTTTAGCCTGAACTCGCTCCTCAGGCAAGGGCTAATCAATACATATGGCAATTAAAGGTTTCTTCACCATTTCTGATCTTCCCTTCTTTTTCTTTCAAAGCTTCAGAACTATGTATTCCTGCTACTGTCGGCACCTTTGCCAGTCACTGCAGTACCAATCCATATAGTCTAGTTGAATTCCTCAGAAGTATTTCAAGCTTCTCAAGAATTCACAAGTGTAGATTATGTGGATGTCAGGATGGAGGACCGAGCCACCATGCAGTTTCTCTTTTGCCAAGATGAAATACTCTCTTACCTCTGTTTTTTTAAGCTATTTTGATGTATACCAAGATAGTCACTTAGTTAACTAACCCAGGGGACAATTACTGCCAAGAACATTTGGAAAATGTAAGTACATTGTGTCAGACTGTTTCTCATCTTTTCCACTTAGCAAAGTGTTTGAAGAGCGGCAAGAGATTAAGCAAATCCAACTTTTCCTTTGCCAAAAGCATCTTATCATGACTTTCCAGGTGTTTTGCTATTTATTTTGTGATCAATTAAATGCACTCCAATGTAAACATTCACTAATCAGCAGTTCTCTGCCCATCCCTTAAAGCATTTCTTAGAAGAAAAAAAAAAAACAGTATTTAGTATTCTCCATGGAGGCAGGATAGAAGCAGCTTTTAATGATGGATGCCTTAAACTCTGTCACTTAATTACTAACTTTTCTTCAGCTTTGAGGAATACAGGGACTGGACTTGATACTGTTTGTTGAGTAACTTTTGTCACTTGTTTCCAGCACATTTTTCAATACCATTGTCAATTTTAACTGCCAGAGAAAGAACACAACTACCCTACTGTATGCTGTAGCGCAACATCAATGAGAAAGCATCATTTGATATCTGAAAAATGACTATTTTACTGAGTTAATTCAATGCACACTCAGCCTCCTGTAAGCTTACTAGTCTTTTTTGTACACCAGTAAATACACATTTTCATCTTTGCCTTTGGTTATTCTCTTTCAAGACATACCAGCCTTCCTCTGACATGCTGCTGTAACTGAAGCTTCTGCTCACCAGGTTCTTATGTCCAGATTCAGAAGGCTCTTCCTACACTGATCAAACCCTCAGATAACAAAAGCTACTTCAGCTATCGCAGCTACCTCGAGCCAGAGCACGGCAAGTCCAGGGCCTTCTCTAGCCATTATCGGTAGAAGTGACATTTCCTTGGATCCCAGAGAGAAAAGGTAGAGTGCTATCACATATTCCCCAGGCTTTTGCAACTTCTTTTTAGGTTCAAGCGTGTGACAGACATTGGTTATCACGGGTAACTGAAGCAGTGGATTTATCCTTGGCAAAAAACGCCAATTGCAAAGCAGATTCCTCTTCAACGTGGATCAGAATGAAGACATGTGAATGCTTAAGCACTTGTTTGTCAGAATGAGGTCACCATACAGATCAAGTGCACTTAGAAAGTTGTTAAGTGTTTTTCTGTTTATTCAGCACCATGAACATAAACAAATCTGTATTAACCAACATTGCCACAACAATACACACACAGTGTTTAAAAGGAAATATTTCATTAATAACACCAGTGGATCAATTATCTCCCAGACCATTGGGAAAGACAGCCAACACCGCACATGGTCAAGATGATATTGTAGCTTTTGAGACTCCAACCTAGATGTCAGGCCTTTGAAAAAGAATAAAGAAGCTACTGCAGCCAGCTAGTCACTGACTAGTTCTCTCAGACAAACACTTCCAACACCTGCACAGGACAACAAACAATGTTGTTTCAATCACAACAGAACAGAAGTAAGATAAGAGGATGTCAAGTAGCTAAATTCACGTGACTTCTCTGGGCTAGTAGACAACATCTAGTAATGCACACAGACTAACAGATCTCTCAACAACGAGAAGCCATCTTTAACTAGAATAGATATCTATTCTAATTATCTTGGGGAAAGCTAACTTTTCCCCAAGACTTAAAGATGAGTTCCACGAACAGGCTCATTCTTTCGCATAGGACCATTCTTCGTCAGTACATGTAGCTCATGGGATCATGTACCACTCGTAAAGAAATACCATGAAAAATTGAGAGAGAAAAAAAAATGTTTGAAGATACCTAAATACAAACGAGTTAGTCATGCAAACACTGAACTACAGAAAAGACTTGTTCATGTCCCTGGCTCCATAGCACAGTGAAAAGTGTATCAAAATACAGACGTGACTGGCAGATAATAGAAAATGAAAGGCAAGGCAGTGCGACAAGACAGCGTAGACATCTGCATGTGGAGAAAGTGGGAACACCACAAGATATTCCAGGAAGATACTCCACATAAAGCCATCCAGTAACAAATGTGAAGTCAGGTCGCCTGTTAAACCACACCAACTAGACTCCCAACCTCTTCACAAAAGCAGAATCCTTTCAAATCTAAACTTCCCATGTACTTCCACTGGCTCAATTTGGATCCTTCTTGCACTGACATAAATAAAAGCACCCAGTCATCATCTTGTTCAGGGTTATCTTGTTCCCAAAGTGCTGTCAATCCTGTCACGAAGCACACTAGGCATTAAGAAGCTCCTGACAGCTTATGGAATTCCAGACCTGGGAGCACCATTATCTAAGTTACAGCCAAAAGCTGTTCAATTCATTTCCTGAAATCAAACATATTCCCTATGGAAGTACTCAGAATTTATAGCATCCTGAGAGTTTCTTAGCAGTCCTCAGATACTGGCCAGTAGATTTGTGACCAAAGAAGATGTAGAAATCACTGGGTCCATGAACTTACAAACTGGAGACAGGAAGATACAAAGGCATCTAAGTTCATTTGCCTTTCATACACCACTCTGAACTGAAAAGTATGAACTAAAAATGGAAACAAACACACATTGTTTGTATTAAAAATTCTCTTCATCTCATTAGGTGATTAGTTAACAGACAAGTCCCACGAGCACAATTGGAAAAGTTGCCTCAAGTAAGATGTTTGGCAAAAAGCCTGAAGACGGATGCCTCCTGTTCCACAACTGGTGATCAAAGGCTACTATTAATAAGCCACCCTCACTGGGAATAAAAAAGAAAAAATAGAATTTAAAGAGAGGCCTCTTCCAGGCTAAGGAGCGCTAGAAATTTCAAGTTAACAAGTATTTCCTCAGGTTTTGAAAACCTATGCATGCCAAACGAAAGCATACAAGGTATGCGCTTTTAGAAATTTTACCATTTTAAAATTAGCAATGAGTGGGCACAGCAATAAAGTTGACTAATGGCAAACATTTACAGCCAAGCGCCACAGCAGAGAGAAGCAGGCAAAGATCTCTAGCTAAAACTTATAATGTACTTGCGCGCTTGTCCATAATTTTTTCCTTTACAATTAAGTCCTCTGAAACAGTCAATGTGTATGCACAAAGACAATATGGTTGACAGGGTCTACATGTATTTTTGAAAGCTGATCACTGAAGGCTTTGTAAGGAAATAAAATAGTAGTGGAGTATTAAGAAGAAAAGGTCATTTCTGGGATAAATGTTGCAAAACTGGATCATTTACTTCCATATTTTAATCTTCCATCTTTTAAACAAAGGGACACCAGTGGAGCGCTGGCTGAAGGTGTGCTGTTAATCCTGGGGGCAAACAGAAAGAGTGATTAGAAGAAAAAGCTTGATGTTGAAGATAGGGAATCATTCAGTCTGAGGATGAGTTGACACCTTAAAACGCTATAAAATGACCTCATGAGGCTTTGTGAGTGGGCAGTAAAAAGCCAAAGGACAGTCAACGCAGAAAATATAAACAGCTGCCTATAGGGAAAAAAATCCAAATCTTATCTACAGAGATGAAATGATAAGCCTCAAGCAGACGATTATCATTCAGGTGTGAGACCTCCAGATTATGATGCACAGTCAAGGCTGTTACAACTACTTTCAAGCCAGTCCTGTTTGTTAAATTGTTTTCATACATGTTTTGGATTGCTATTTCAAAGACGATCTAAAACAAAGAACTTGCTAGCTGTTGTGGAGCAGCACCACATCCTTAAGAATCTAAAGAAAGTGCAGCTCAGCTATTTACAAGTGTATTTATTATCCTGATGTGATTTGGGCATTCATAGCCCATTGCTTTCCAGTTACTGAATTGAATCATGATTGTTAAAAAGCACAATTTCAGCATGAAAATACCATAATTAAAACAAAAACTATGGATGCAGAAGAAATAACAAGGGATAAACGTTTTGTCATTTAAGATGCAAAATAAAGTTTAATATCTTGCTGGAAGAGAAACATAGCATTAGAATCATAGAATCATAGAATGGCCCAGGTTGGAAGGGACCCCAAGGACCATCAGGTTCCAACCCCCCTGCCACAGGCAGGGCCACCAACCTCCAAATCAGGTGCTAGATCAGGTTACCCAGGACCCCCATCCAACCTGGTCTTGAACACATCCAGGGCTGGGGCATCTACAACCTCTCTGGGCAGCCTGTTCCAGCGCCTCACCACTCTCTCGGTAAGAGAAAAGTGCATTAGTGATACAGACAGCTTCATAACTTTATTTAGAAAAAAGTTAATAAGGAACATGGCTTTTCTACTGCAATTTGTGATGTAATTAAAAAAATTTTAAAAGTGCACAGAAATGAAAGACTATGGTCTTGCATGCAAAGCCACACAAAATAAGATCAACAGGGCGCCTAAATCATCTATTAATAGTTGTTGTCTACTACTGTTGGACAGTTTCATACTCTAATTGCCTTTTTCTCCCATTTGCTTTTATTCCAAAAAGTTGTAACAACAAGTTTCGAGGAGATGGAGTGTTGTTTTTAGTAGTTCATCCTAGTGTTCTGTTTTTCAGTTAAAAGTAAGTTGCCAGCTTAAAAGTAAGAACCCACATGCTAGTGCCAAACCTGATGTTTGCTTGAAAAGGGGATTAAACACAGTTAACTCTTGAAAACACAGACAATGTTACCTTTTGTCTTTTAGAAGCTAACATACTCGATTCTGTGATGATCCGGTAACTCAGCTGGAGTGCAGAGCATGATACTATGAGAAAATAGGGTGCCTCCGTGAGGCACAACGTGTCACGAGTTCCCATAAAGACTAATACAAAGAGTCTCCTTTTTCATGGTACTTTATAACTCGATATACACATCTTGCGAGCCAGCCCAAGCTGACAGTTCACACCGCTCATACCAACTTTTACAGTCCTCTAATAGGGGTATAAGCCAGAGAAAATTTTGGCCTTGTTACTATGCCATTCACACACACAGAGTTTCAATAAATGCATCAGAGTGTCTCATAGCTGAAATGGGTCTTTGAAGATGAACTGTTGCCAGTGTTTTCAAAAGCAAGCATAGCTACCTTAAAAGATGCTCTGCATGTCTGTAAGACTCAGGAATATGTGATACAATCACTCTGCTAGCAGGCAGCACTAACCAATCGACTGAATTCTCAGGTGAGGAAGTGTTGTCCAGCCTCAGTGCTACATCTGCTCAGTTGCAACCGAATGACATTGGCTGTTACAGCTTTGCAAGCATGCGCAACAAGTGGGTGTCAGCTCCCCCACAGGAAGAATGCAAACACATTGACAAGCTTCACGCATCAAAAACTCTCAGCTTGAAACACCGAGGAGCCTGCAATCCTCAAGCAGGTTAGCAAAGAAACTCAGGCTTTAAGCAGCCAAGACAACCAGAAATTGAAATCTTTAAGCAAGTAGCTTTGGCTAGACCTTTAGCTTCTGTACATGTATTTATGAAAGCTACTTCCTTACCATAACAGAGGTCCTGGCAGTACCTTTTTCCATGACTTGCCATTTGCTATGTTGGAGGTGGCCAGGAAGAAAATTCAGCCTAGTCCTCGGCATGGGCCTGCGGTTCTCCTTTTTCTTTGTTGCAGAGGAATATTTCAGCTCAGCATTACGGTTTTGCAAAAGATTGCAACCCTTGATATACTTCAGAGGAGGAAAGCTGCTTTGTTTTTCATTTAATACAGAACGGCTGAAGTTCAGCTCTTTGAAGATGCATGTTCACATGGCGTTATTAGCTGGAAGAAGATGCAGACATTTGAGCATCCCTGCCTTAGGCAAAGTTATGCCAAAAAGAAATAGATACTGAATTCTTTGTAAACTGTTTCTCCTTTCTACATACTTAGCTAATCTTAACTAGAGTTTGCATTTTTTCTAATATCTATCTTGTCCAAAAGAAATCTGAACCAGCAGATTATGAACTGCAGGAATCCACAAGTCCATTTCCTGGACTCCAGTTTCCTTTGCCTGAAGATTACCCACAAAATAATAAACTACTCCTCTGAAAAGGAAATATTTTCCAGTACTTAACTTAAACACATTTCATTTATTTATTCCAAAAGTTTTCCCCAAACTATCCACAATTTATAAAGAAAAAAAAAATTAAAAAAGAGGTTCAATTTATTCTTAAGCAAAGAGCATTGATTATTGCAACACACTTCCAGGTGAAAAAACATTTCTGTTAGTGTAACAAATTCACTGCCTAGAGTAGAAAGCTACCCAAACACACCTGGGCCTCTTCAAAAAATATTTAATATTGTATTAAGGGCATAAGGGATGTAACACTTGGGATTATCAAAAATTGCATAGTTACGCGTATAACTGGGGAGGGACTGCTCTCACGCACTGTAAACTGAACAGTCCCCAGATATAAATACACAGTGATAAAAATGTATGGTAGGTACTTGTTCTGCTACTTCCCTTTTTCAGAAGTCTGTATCATAGCCTTTATAGTCAAGGCTGGAACTCCTTACTACTTTCTATGCATTGTATTTCGGTATGCTTGAAAACACATACACAGGACTATTTCTGTGAAATGTCAGTAGGAACTTATGTGTAATGTATCAAGTTGTTACTGATTACACCCCTGAAAAAATAAAAAACCTTATTGTGATACCATCCTACGATTCTGCCCAGAGAATTAGTTCTTCTGATTCTTCCAAGTCTGGACTGGATGACTTAAAGCACTTAATGTGTCGTCCTTGCCTGCAGCCATCCAGGCTCCACTCCTCTTTCTGCCTCAGCCTGACCACCTAACCTGATTCCTGAATGACCAAAGGCACTAGCAACTCAAAATGTTCAGGACTCATGTACGCAGTATTATTTTGTACACTTTAACAGCCTATCTCCAGCCAATGACCATTTACAGATTTACAGTTGCTGTTTAGTTGAACATATTTTCCAAAGAAAAGCTGAGTTTAAGACTGTGGAAGAAATCTACTTAAGAGACTGACATAGGTTGTAAGATAAAGCAGGAAATGCAGAGCAATTTTAAACATCAAAAGAGGAAGAGTCCACAATGACCAGTACCTAGTACTGATGCTAATAACTAGTCCTAAGATATAATCAACTCACTCCTCTCCCAGGATTTGCCACAAAACTTTGCTTTGCGCATAAGAATCAAGGGTAAAGTAATTCTCAAGTCCGCTCTTTTCTATGGCTGAAACTCAAATTTCAAATCATGACAGAAGCAGGAAGAGCTACCAGATGTCTCTGTATGCTCAGCAAACAACCACTGAAGAGTCAGTCTTGCGAGAAGAATAGAATTTGCATTTGTCTCCTTCCTTCCCTAGTCTGAGAAAGCACTGCTTCATACTGAAAGGTTAAGAAAAAAAGATGCTGCTATTATAACACTAGAACAAGTAATAAAAAATACAAGATCTGGTCTAAACCCAACCCTGCTAGTAGGCTTTGAGTCAGGAACAGGTCATCCTCTCCTTTCCACTATGGTACTGGTTTAAAAAAATTCTGAAGGAGGGGGTAGAGAAGGAGAAGAATCATGGAGAGAGCAGAAAGATGTCCAAAAAAGCTGTTTTCCTGGGCCAGAAGGGCCACCATGAAGTATTCATAAGGCTGTTCCAGTTTGCCCTGCCTACCCAATCTTGAATTACAGACACACATGCAAGCTTCAAAAACTTCAGCTCAGAGAAGTCTTCCAACACCGATATCAATCTAAATGTTATCTATACATTATAGGCTTATAAAAAGGGGGGAAGAAAAGTTCTGAGATACTCCTGCCATGACTTTTCTCGCACGTTCTCCAATTCTTACTCAGTTTGGTTGAGCCAAAAAGCAAAATGTCAGCCACACGACAGCTGTTCAGCCTCTAGTCTCATCAAGTGCTAAGAGCACAGAGGTATGTTCATATGAAATATCAATCACGGTTATTCCATAAAAATCAACCACAGTTTTTCCATAACATCACCAAAAAATAGTCTATTGGAGCTTAATAATATCTCTGGGGGAGATTTAGCAGGGGACAAAAGCAGGAGTGGCTGTATTGCACCTGCAGGGCCCAGGCAGGGACTCTCCCTTAAGATCTCAAAATGCATTAAGAAGTCACTTCTCACATTCCTCCACAAATGAGTGTCTTCATCCCTTTCTGTCTCCTCCTTCTCAAAGAGCATCACTGCAATACTCAGCCCCAACTTCATTCCTATAAAGGAAGTATTTTCAAAGGAATTTCAACAAACGGGTTGCCTTCTATTTTTTGAGACTCTTCTCTGCAGTTTCAGCAGAGTCCAGGAGGCATGCGCTGCGTACAGAGTTGCTCTAGCACAAGAACAAGAGAGACAACTTGAAGGAAGAGTCAAACTCCAAACTGGAATGCTAGGTACTGAATGAAGGCCTGCAGATTTATCTTTTGGCTTTCTGTATGAAAGAAAAAAGCCTTTAGACCATATGCACATGTGTGGAAACCCCTAACCAATGATTTTATTTTAAAAATGTTGCACTCAAGATTATACACATAATTGCTTTGGGATTTGGCATTTCCTGTGTTGCCAGCCACTGAAATGCATTAAAAGAATTAGGCTACCATTAAGTGCAGAGACAGCCAAAGACCTACTATTGACCCATGTACAAAAACACTTGTTTTCCATTCCGTTTATAAAAGCAACAGAATTTAATTAGATGCTTGTTTTCTTAAGAGAAAGGTTTGAATGCATAGAAACACATTCAGCAGACAGAGCTTTTTCTGAACCCACACCCCCAGGTGAAGGAGCAGAGGAGTAGCACAAAGGGATCAGGCACCTAAGGGACATGTTAGATTTACTGTGCTCAATAGGACACACACTAAAGATTTAGAAGTGAACTGCTTTGCAACTGTCTCAAACCTAGATTCTGCAGAGATGAAGCGAGCTCCCCCTTCTGCTTCATTTTCTACCTCCTACGATGAGAGGCACTTTACAGAATCCCCATTTAAATCAGGTAACGCACATGATAAAAGAGTAGACAGTAACATTCGTCATGCAACGACTTAACGCACTCTCCAAGAACAATTGCGTGCAAGGTTTCATTTGCCCCTCTCACTGATGAAGCTTAAATCCAGGCTTTCTACCACCCAGGAGCAAAGCCAAACTCAGTCTCAGCCATTTGCTGTTCTGCCCCCATACTCTGAAGCTACCCTGCAGCATAGTTGTGCAGGAAGAACATTTCTGATTCCTGCCCCAAAGACCAGCACCTGTGTCTTATACCACAGAAATGCAGCCCTAGGAGAGATGCTGGAATCCAGGACACTCTCCCCTTCCCAGGCAAGCACCCTGACTGATCTGACAGGCTAACAAGTATCATGCTCTTCCCTGGCAGGGGGAGTTGGAAAAGTATTCAATATATGAAAGGGATCCACTTCAGAGCACAGAAATCCAGCACTTCATTCCAGAGTAGCCAGTGCCCAGACATTATTCTTGCATTGCCCTACTCAAGACTGCTAAGTACCCTCGCACAGAGGTAGTTACCTGGCATTTCTAACACACAGACTGAGCTTCACAGTCCTGATACTCTGAATGCAAGCAGCAGCTTTTCGTCCCAAGGAAAACCTTAGGACAGCTCCAACTAGCTGCCAGTTCGTTGCTCCCCCCACCTTGCCACGGACCATTCAGGAAGCTAAGCTGTCAGACAAGAGCTCAAGTGCTGTGAATCTTAAGTGGAGGGAGGCCCCTCGTGGCTACATCAAGTAAGGCACCAAAACCCTGAAGTAGAGAGATCCAAGACAGCCACCCTGAATATCCTCCAGTTAGAGCCACTTCTCCTTTGATGGCCAGTTTTGGTTACTCCACTAACAGAGAGGGAGCAGAGAGAGCTCAGAGCTACATAATCCATACCTGTGACCAAGGCCACTGCCAAAGACACCTTTTTGATGTGGACATCTGTAGAGCAGGAGTTGAAATGTAAGTGATTTGCACTTTTATTTTCGCTGCTTAGAACTAAACCCTGTTGGTAGCAAATACTCACATACCATTCAGAATTCACTTCACGTGCACACAAAAGTAGAGGAGCTCCCAGGTAAACAGAAACATTAATCCCACAGTACAACACGGCTATGGATGTCAGTAAGTCCCTACGGCCTGAATCCAGGCTTTGAAACACAAAGTACAGTCACAAACTGTCGCTGTATCAGTGTCCTTCATCAGAAAAGGAGGTTAAAGCACCATAAGGCAAAACAGCATTTAGATTCGAGGCAAATTACAGTTGTTTCCCATCCTTTCTTCATGTAAATAGATGTGTCATCAATGTCAACCAGAGTTGCATATATTTTAGGCACTCCCACCTAAAACAACACAGCTCTTCTTCAATATCAGTGCCACAGAAGTTACAGGAAGCTTTTGAGTAACATGAGATTTTTCCAACTCTGCCACTCTGGACAACCTAAAGAACCATCAAGAAACTTGTATGCGTTTAGAGATGACCTATCAAACATATATAAAATAGAAAAAAATACATTTATTTCCAATTCACCAGCAACAAAATAAACAAAAAAGACTAAGGCTCAACCATCTTCATTTCAGATCCTAAAGAAACACACAAACATCCCTTTTGCAAAGAACAGACGGCATTTTGTGTTCCAAGTCTCAAAGTCTGCAGTTCACCGGTTTTTATTATCCTCTTTATTTTTTCTTGCCAAAAGCACACCCAAACCTAACTCTCTGTGTCTTTTCTCCCAGAAAAAGGCAAGGTATTTCAAAGCAACTGATCTTTTACAGATATCCATGCCAGTCAATTTTCACTTGACTTCAGATGAGATGCTAAAGACCAGAAGAGTAAGACTGCTTCACAAGCAGTCCAGAAGAACTTTATGCACTGCCTCCAGCCCACCCAAATCCATTTTCTGCAACATGTATGCAAGTTATTTTTACCACTTGTAACAGAAGTCAATTCTGCTAAGCACATGCCTTAGCTGATAAGGTTATTTAACTAAGCAAGAGGCTTTGGGAAAGCTGAGGTAAAGATTCTGAGGAAAATAGCACTACTAGTGAAGACACCTGGAGGGAAAATATTGGCCCTCCTGATCAGGACTGCTTTGCAATATGTCATAATGTAGCTGCAACAAAGATAGTTTTTCCTGCTGTTAGTCAAGACACAGATTTAGCTCTTAAGCAAACCCTGACCGTTACATTTAAGCAAGAACCACAAGAAAAGAGGACAGGTGCCCAGCCAGGAGCACTGGGGCACACAGTTCAGAGAGGTACACTTACTTCACTGCAGCTGCAGCAGCTGCCGCCGCTGCCGCCTGCCTGGCCTCAAATGCCTCCCGCTGCAGCACATTCTCGCCAAGGATGCCCTGCTCCACCAGCTGCCTCGCCAGCTCCTTGTTTTCCTCCTACAGGAGGAAAAAAGACATGGAGCAGAACATGAGCAGAGAGGCATTAGTGGGTTCTTCCTTGGCTGAAGAGAACCAAGCAAAGTTGAAGACAACCTGCCTTATATCTCAGTAAAATCAGCTGTGCTGAGGCAGCCAGGAGCTTCTCATGAGGCTGAGATGCAGGCAGCCAGTGGGCCACACTTTGCTGGAGCCAAAGGAAGGCTCACGGATGCAGGTCTGCACAATCTTCCCTAGCAGCATTAGGGCACTTGTGGCATTCAACATTGTCAGAGGTACAGGCAGACCCATGACATGCCAACAGCAGCAAAAGCAGTTTAGCTGACTGAAGCCCTTCAGCTTCCTTCCTGCACTGTTCTGCCTGCACCTCCCCTAGGCCTCAGGAAAGAGCTTGTGCTCTGCTTTTTATATATCCAGCTGGAAGGTGGTTCTGGAGGTCAAATCAGCCTCTGCACAGCACAGTGACACAGTGAGTTTGGTGCTCAGGAAGGAGGCAGAGGAGCTAGGGGTGAGCTATTTCCTCCCAGGACCAAGGCACCCAATGAGCCCTTCCAGCCAAATGCCACAGGAAATACCTCCTGCTGCTTCCGCCCCATCGAGGCGCTGCAGGAAAGCTGCCAGGCTCAGGCTGTGCTGCTTGGAGCTAAATGAGGATAAGCAGCCGCTGTCTGACAGCAAACCCATAGGCAACAGCGACTGCTTTCAGTGCCCTCTGCCTCCTACGTGTGGGACAGCAAATGCTGCGTGACTTTTCCCAAAGCACTTCCACCGAGCGAGAGGCACTACAGCCTTCAGAAGCCAACATGCCAGCAGCCAGCACAAGCTGAGTGTCCCTGTGAGGGGCCTCCTTTGACCCCACGCACCTACAGCCCCAGCAGGACGCAGCCGGCCGCCCTCCCGGGGGAAGCTGGGGCCCACAAGCACGGGGTCAGTGCCCCTGCATCCCCTCCGTGCTGACCTTGACGCAGCTGAGGCCCTGCGCCTCCAGCTGCGAGTCCAGATACTCCTCGTAGGACCCGAAGGGTAGCTGTGAGACGTCCTCCGCTGTTCCGCCCTCGGCCATCCCGCACCGCCCTGAGGTAACGGCCGCACGTGCCGCCTCGCGGGCGGCCGCTGGGTCCTTCAGCACCAGGAAGCAGCACGCGGCCGGCGGAGGGCTGACCTGCGTTCCTTTTGTTTTGTATTCTTCCTTTTCATCCTCATTTCTTCTGTTTTATTCTCACGATTTTTTTTTTCCTTTTTATCTCTCCCTCTCCAGATCGTTTCCCTTTTTCTCTTATCTTCTCCCGATGATTTCAGCTTCACTTCTGCTTTTCTCTCCTGCTTTATCCCCCTTTCTGCAGGCCTCCTCGCACTAGAGTGGCTATCAATGGGGCTGTTGAGAGCACTTAACATTCTCAGTCCTCCACGGACACTGAAAGCAGCATAGGGGTTCAAGACCCTGATGTGCTGTGCCTGTATTGTTGCTTTGCCAGTATTGTTGCAAACACATCAGCAGAATCACTTCAGGTTGTTAGCGATCCAGGCAAAGCCTCAGAGGGCATTCTCAGAGACATACATAAAAAAAGATTCCAACTCACACAACCAGTGATGGCAACCTCCCACCCAGCCAATGCCCCTCTGACAAATCACAGCTCTAAAGAGAGACCTTTTCTTTCACTGCTGGCCCTTCTATGAGCGCAGGGTGACCCTGACCAAGGCCCACCCCTCCCAGTCAGGCACAGAGCACAGGTGCCAACACTCTGCCTGTGCTCCCTGCCAGCCACGCCCCTCCTCCAGGTGCTCCATCACGAGTTCAGGCCCTAATGAGCAGTTCCCCATTACTGTGCGGTGCACCATTACTGTTGTTATACTGCAGTTGTGATCACAATGATTAGGTTGACAGTGACCATCAAGCCCGCTGTTCATGCAGCAAATTTACAGTAAAGCTGCTCTTTGAGTTCCTGCCGAAAAGCATCTTAAAAATAAACAAAGGGCAGAAGAAGAGACAATGTAGGCAAAGAGAACTGGAGTCTAAGACTCCAGTGGTGAGCAATGCACAGCCCATATCATGGAGCTACCAGCCACCTGCATGGATTCTGAAATCTGGGCATTTTTCCGCTTCTTCGCGTGACTTTTCTTATTTGAACCATAACTTGTGCCTTAGAGCCAAAACAGAAACATAATTTCCATATGTTCCATGATCTTCCCCGGCACAGAGGTGAGGCGGACATATCGGTAGTTCCTTGGGTCATCCTTTCTACCCTTCTTAGAAATGGGAGTGACGTGGCCTCTTTTCCAGTCAGAAGGGACTTCACCTGACTGCCACGACTTATCAAATATCATTGAGAGTGGCTTGGCAACTACATCAGCCAACTGCCTCAGGACTCTGGGATGCATCTCATCAGGACCCATAGAGTTATGTGTCCTGTGCATGTTCAGGTTCCTCAGGTGGTCATGAACCTGATCTCTGCTAACAGCAAGAAGGACATTGCTCCCTGTAATGAAAAAAGTCCCCAAACTCTTATGACTACGCCATTTTCTCTTCTCTTTTGTTCTCCAGCTTCTCAAAATTGTTCCTCAATCCTCTCCCAAGCTTCTTCTCTCAAGCTTCTTCCTCCAGCTGCTCCCTCAAACTACTCTCTTCTCTGTCTGGCTGGCCTTTATCTAAGCCTGGGGCAACTCCACCCCAGGTCCACGCCTTCCCCTTCCGGTCACAGGTGCAAGTGATTCACCTGTATTCCCCAGGCCAGCCACACCCCTCCACCATGTGCTCAATCATCAGTTCATGCTGTGATCAACTGTTTCCCTACAGCTCCCCCAGTCCCCACCTTCTGAACCATCTACTCGAGGGCTGTGTGAAGAGCAGCTGCCAGTGAAGACTGAGGCAAAACAAGTTGTTGAGTACTTCAAAGATTAAAAAAGATGGGGCTTTTAGTTATTTTTCTGAGCCACAAAAACACGAGATGTAAGCCCCAATTTTCAATCACTAAAAATGTAGGGCTTAGTCTTCTTGTGAGCTTCAGAAATGCCCGGCAGCCTCTGGTTTGGGACTCCAAAATCAGCCCACTGTGCTTGTTGTTAAGCCCCAAAAAATAGCACTTAATTTCCATTTTCAGGCTCTGAAAATGAAGGACGCAGCTTTTTTTCCAGAGCCCCAAGAACACATGACTAAGTCTCCGTTTTCAATTACTGAAAATGCAGGGCTTCCCTTTTTTTTGCCTTTTTTTTTTTTTTTTGTGAGCTTCAGAAAGGCGCGATTAGGCCTCTGTTTTTGAGCCCAATTAGCTTGTTTCCCATCCCCAAAAACACAGCACTGATGGATGTTTTGGGACTGAAAGCACAGCATCGAGCCTGTTTCCAGGCTGCAGACTGAGCATGAGTGTGACATGAGAAGCTGGGGGGCAGCCCTGGCTGTGGACCAGCAGCACCCATGACCACCCTGCACAGCAACCAACACTGTTCTAAGTATCCCTATGGCATACCGTATATTTGTATTACCTACAGCGAACAAGCGCACGGATACGTACCTGGGAGCACCGGCTGGCCGCTGGGGGTGGCAGCCCGTCCCAGGGCTGTCTGTGACACTGTGCCCAGGAACGGCCATCAGCCCATCGCAGAGCTCTGCGGCACTTCACACGTGCGGGAGCCCGGGCACAAAATGACGGCACAGCGCCAAAACAAAATGGCGGCCCACACAGTCCCACCAAGGGAACCCGGTAATGGTCGCCTTGTGTCAGTGCTGCCAATACCGCAGGTGCAGGGTGCAAACTGCATTTTATTGAGGTCCATATAAAACACTCCTTGCTCACTCTGGCCTTGCAGCTCCATGTCAGGCCTCTTCTGGTACTTCTATCGACATACACGTTAGGTGGAAGTATCCCCTGTGTACCCAGCATTATATTAAAAAGTACTGCCTGTTTCTTCATACTACATTGGTGTTAAGGAGTTCTGTTTGGGCTGGGGTTTGTCCAGCAACAGTTTCACTGACACCCCTGAGAGGCACAGTGCAGCTGGGCCCTGTGGCCACTGAGGGCACAGCCCGAGGTTTGGTGGAGAACAAAAGCAAGGTGCACACAAGAGGCCTCAGGCCTTGCTGACATAGAGCTCAGGCACCATGCAACTGTCCTACACCAGGTAGCCATGCATGTCCCAGTGCCAAACCTAGACCCAGCAGCCCAGCCATGTTATGTGCTGGTGCAGACCCTGCACCCACCTGGTTGCAGAAGAGCTCCCGCAGCCCCAAATGAACCAAGGAGCAGCTCTGTGCCAGCTGCTGTGCTGGCTGGAGAGCTGATGGCCAGCCAAAGGCGACCATGGTCCTGCATGCAAAGCAGGAGCCGCGGATGCAACTGGCAGCTGCAAATAAACCCAAGTCAACACTGAACTTTTGAAATGCAAGAAGGTTAACATGCTCCAAAAGTTACCTTTATTGCTTAAAACTCTCCCAAGCTGAGTATGGACTGTTTTTAGTTTAACGGAGGTATTTACCTGGTTCTGCCACCCTGCCAGCCTCCTCCTGATCAGCAGACCCATTTGGGACCAGGAGGGGCTTTCAGTCCATCGTTAACTGATCAGCATCTCTGCCAAGGCTGCTGCACTAAGTTCTTCCTTGCACTGTCGTGATGGCATTTTGACAATTCAATGCACAGCAAGCCCCTGGCAGGAGAGCAAAAGTTTTGTGGTCCCCTGGAGGTTCAGCACCACCTCTTCCTGCATGTGCACAGGGCAGCAAAATATCAACAACTTGTCAGTGGGACTGTGTGCCTGCAAAAAGCTGTGCTCCCCTTAACAGCCGTAACAGATATATTATTGCCAACAAAGTTATGAGACCCTCTGGCTTTGCTGGTTGCAAGGGGAATGCACATGTTGGGCTCGACATGGTCACATTGTTGTGGAAGCAAGGAAATGGATTGCAAGAGGGCATCTTGCACAGGCAGAGCTGAACGTGTGGCGAGGGAGGCATGGCCAGGAGAGAAAAAAGTGCAGTGAAAAGTGGATGCGAAAAGAAAAATAAAACAGAAGGAAATGCACTTAAGAGGTTGGCTCTGGACATACTTCTTGTGTGAAAATGACTGTCAGCAGCATCACTGGCAAAAATGGTGCAAGAAGTACATCCGCCGCAGAGGCACCTTCCAGCTTCTTTCAGCAGCAGTGAAACAACACGGCCTCCCCGCCATGCTCCCCGTGCACACCCCTTGGGAAGCCTGCATCGAACCATCTCCACCTGCCTCCAGGCCCAGCCTGAGGCCCAGCCTTGACGCCACCATCTTCCCTGCGTTCATCCTGGCTATAAACCTGCCCAAAAAGCCACCACAGCATCCCAGGGAGCGGCTACCCGAAGCGAAACTTCAGCCGGTACCTGACGGGGCTGGGGCTCTGGCGCGACATGGTGGCAGCGGCCATTTTCTTTGGTGGTGGCGGTGGTGGGGGAGGCCGAGGCGGTTTCTTCTCGGGGCGGGCAACGGTGAAGGCCAGCTGGGATGGGGGAGGCTGTCGGAAACGGGGCAAGAAGTGTGTGGAGACATGCTGAGGGCGGGCACGGGGGCTGCAGCCCCGCTTGGCTTTGCCCCGCTTGTTGAGGGCAACGTACCACTCGCGGCCTGAGCGCTGGCCACGGTGCACAGCCGAGGCATAGGTGTTGTAGCTGTTCTCCTGGAAGCGCTCACGGAACTGGCACTCTGAGGTGAAGCGCGCCTGTGGATGGGGGACACAGAGGGGTTAGCAATGGGTTTGCTCTTACTCTTGCCCCACGCCCATAGAAGGGTGCCGGGTCCCCCCAGTCACGTCCTCATGGAAAAACAATCGGCAGTGGTGAGAGGTACTCAGGGAACCCCCCCAAGCCCAGCAGATCATAGAATCATATAACTATAAAGGTTGGAAAAGACCTCTAAGATCATCTAGTCCAATTGTCTACCTACCACCAATATTGCCCACCAAACCATGTCCCTAAGTACCACATCTACCCGTTTTCTTGAATACCTCCAGGGACGATGACTCTACCACCTCCCTGGGCAACCCATTCCAGTGTCTGATACCCCACAATTCATAAAGCCTCCTCATGCAGTGGCCACACAGCACCTAAATTTGGATTTCACTGAAAAATCCTCCCCAGAATTTGGACTTTCTTGGAATGCCCTTCCCCACAACAGGTCCTGACCTCCTACCGGTGCCCACCAAGAACCACCACGCTCAAGCCCACTCATCTCCTTGCCTCTTGCACCAAACTAGTGTTCCACAGCCTGCAAGGGCAATCTGCACACAGGTCTGCATTGCTTTGCTGCACATAGCTGTGATTGCATTGGAATTCTTTCTTCATTCACAAATGAGCTGGGGGTATTTTATCCCTTGCTAATCATAAAAAATCCGTTCTGGACAAAGAGCATTGCCTCCTTCCTGTAAGTGAAGCTGCACAGCCCCACCAGCATGGGGATTCTGGGGACAGGGAAACCCCGAGAACAACCAGGAGCAGCCCTCACCACCTCCTGCTCCATGAATCATCAGCTCTGCTCCCTGCCACCCCAACAAAACAGCATTTCTTGTGCAGATTTGCAAAGAAGCAGGTTCAGGGGCTACCAGGTGAGCATGCACAGGAGGGAGGAGGTGTTTGGTGCAGCTGCACCTCCAGGAAAAAATGCAATGCATGTCAAACAAATCCTGACCCCTAAAGAGCAGGTATCCTTCACCTTAGAGGGAAGGCCGAATACTGTCCATAAAACTTCATTATTGTGGTCAAGGAAAGAGAAAGGAAGAAGAACACAGAAATGTAAAAACAGAGCCAAGCCATGAGTGGGTGCTGCGACCACTCGGAAGGCCCATTGGCCTGGGGTTGTTTTCCAACTCTGAAACGCATCAGAGGAGTTGAGACCTACAACACAAGGGACAGAGTCCCCAGCTTCCAACACATTTTCTCCCCGCCATAACACCCAGAATTACATCTTCTTTCAATTTTTGCATGAAAGAAAAATTGTCCTGATGACTCATTTTTGCTTTCCCTGCTTTTCATGAACCCGTAGTGCTGCACCTCCCACGCAGGATACCTTTGCTCGCCCCAGCTGCTCTGTGACACCCTGGACAGTAGGTTTCAGGGCTAACTGAGGCTTCTGGAAAGCTGCAGACCCATGGAGCTGCTCTCAGAGAAGCCCAGGGCCTGCAGGCATGGCTGTACCCGCAGCACAGCACAGCGGCACCGGAGCGGCTTCGCATCAAAGCGTGGCCATGAGGGACAGGCGCAGGGCGCGCTTTGTGCCGCTGTGCTCTCATTAGGCCGTGAAATAACTTTATCCCACTGAGGCAGGGAGGAACAACAGATGCAGGCTTTGCATTATCAGCATTACTCAACCCGGCCGTCTTCAGGCATTTGGGTCAAGTTTCTGCAAATTGACAGCTTTCATCCGAGGGGGCATCATGTGCCTCACGAAGGTCGCTTCCACGCTGCCGTCTGCAGCAGCAATTCACCACGCACGGACAGGGACTGATTTAATTGCTGCATTTTGCCTGCTCCTGCTCTGCCCGTTTCCCCTATTTCCCCCCTGCGCAGCCATTCCCACTTTCCCCATCCCCATCCCCTTTGCTGACAGCGATGCATTCACCCTTTCAGCATCATTACATTCCAGGAGCAACACTCCCATAACACCCAAGGGAGAGCATGATGAGCGCGTGAATCTTGCCTTATGGCAACTGGTAGGCTTGGGCAGTCCCAGCACATCACCAACACAGGGCAGGCATCTGCACTTCCCTCAAGCCATTCCCCTCGGCCCTGAGCGTTGGTGCCGCTGTTCGTGCATGCAGCTGTCGCAGTGCCTTTACCACGCCGTACACACTGGTAATCGGGGGTTTACTTACACTTGCGTGGAGTTTTCCTTTTTTTGACATGGCTAAAAATTTGTTGCTGAAAACTCCTCGTATTCCTACGATCCCTTGAGACACAGCAAATATTTCCAAAATACCTAGGATGACAGAAAGGCCAGAATAAACCACAGTTCTCTTTGCATCGCTGTGACAAAGAAAAAATGGAAAAATAGAAATCTCATGTTTGCATTTCACCACCAAAAGACCCCACTCCTCAGCAACCTGCCTCTGCGCAGAGCCACTGCCCACTCCTTCCTAGGAAGCTGCATTACCCTACAGCTGTGGGTTTTTTCTTATTCTTCTTATTTTTAGCTGGTTCCCTAAGCCACGAGCCCATGAGGTACGAAGTGAAGGGTTGAGGGGCTGAGGATGCTCTTTGGTACGGGTTGTTTTGGCACCGCTGGACTCACAGGGGATGCCACAGCACCGGGAAAGCCTCAGAACTTTCCCCTAGAATTTCTCACCTGTTTTAAAGCCAAGTGCAGCCCATGCAGGTCAGTCCCTCCCCTGGCTCTGGGAGCTGTGGTACAGAAGATGATTTTGGACAGAGCGAGCTCCCACCTGGGGAAAATCCCTCTTTTTGGGTGCCAGCCAGCAAAGCTTGGCTGGCACAGCCCAGATCTTCAAAACATGGGTGGTCAGCAGGGAGAAGGGAGCCCCGGGGAGGAGGTACGCCTCACCCAAGCACATCTGCACATATCACCCCAACTCCTCCCAAAGGATCTCCCCTATGGACATCGCGGCGTCATGCGCACAGCTTGGGGCTGAAGCCCCTGACGTTTCCCCGAGCTCCCCATCCCGGCGTGGGGTGCAAACAGCCCCCCGGAGGCCGCGCGTGGCCCTGCTGTGGGGTCACCTTGGGCCCTGCTGCGGGGTTCTCGCCAGGACTTCCCATCTCCGGAGACGGCAGGCGGGAGGACGGCTGCGGGCGAAGGACGAGCCGGCGCAGCTCCTCCCGGGGAACGCCGGCCTCCCTCCTATGTTTAAACCTCGGCCCACCCCAGCGCCGGGCTCGGAGGAGCGGCCGGAGGAGCCCCGGCCCCGGCACTCACTGAGCGGGCTGGCGTCGTGCGCGCCGTCCACGCGGCCGTCGGGGTGCAGCTGCAGGTGGAAGCCGATGCCCACCCGGCAGTACAGCCGGCCCCGCCGCCGGCCCGGCAGCCGGCTCAGCCCCGCCGCCGCCGAGGACGAGGAGGAGGA
>WBMW01001490.1:469924-489013 GCA_013396635.1 Penelope pileata | reverse complement strand
CCGGCCCCGCCGGGCCCCGGGCACGGCCCTCGTCGGCATCGGCCGCATAAATGGGTCACAGCGAGGGCTGCCGGGGTGGGGAGAAGCAGATCCTAAAGACCGCTGTCGAAACAAATCCCGCATTTTTTATTTTTTTTTAAACTCGTTGTGCTCAAGACCCTATTTCGTTTAACTCTCAAGGTGTTTTCTCTCGTCAAACCCACATTCGTGGTCACTGCTTTCAGACGGCTCCGTGGGAGAGAGCAGCGCTCTGTGTGTCCCCTCCGCTCGGAAGGATCCCGCGCAGAACCGCCAGCCCCAGCCCGAGCGCTTCGGGAGCAGAGAGCCAGGTCCGCACCGGGTCCCAGCGAGCTCTGAGCCCTCTGCTTCCAGCACAGCCCCTGCCCTGGCCGCACCTCTTGGCCCCCCCATCCCCAACACCCCCATTCCTTCCCTTTTCTCCCCCAAGTTTGCTTTCCTCCGTGCACGACGTACAACACGCGCTCCTCCGCACTGCTTGCACAATGTTTTGCGTGATCTAATATTCTTTGTTCAAAACTGCAAAAAGAATCTAAATAAAGACTATGGTGTGTCGCAGCAGTATAGGCATCAGCTCGCGCTCTCCATGGCATATGGTACTTCAGAAGCCATATGTACCACTGTTTAGTGATTCTGGCAAAGAGGCGCAGGATGGTGAAATCCAACTGCCAGGATTTCTGAAAACAAATATGTAAATGCTCCAGTGCTTTTGTTATTCATAACATACCTCTAACACAGCACATACAATATGCTGTTCATTCTGTAACGAGTATACTACCGAGCTATATTTGCTTCAGCCCTCGCTTACAAAGATTTCTTAGCCGCGTACCATCCTTCCATCCACACCCATTTAAACTGGCACTCGGGGAAGGGGTTTCTCCTATTTTTGGGGATGCAGTTTTGGGAGAGGGGACTGCATATCTACACCAGCACCTAATACTGGAACAAAGGGCTGTGCTGTGGCAGCATCCTCCCAGTGCGGGCAGTGGGAGGAAGGCAAGGGCAGGGCACTGCCTTGGGGCCAGCCTGCGTGACCAGGGGAACAGCCCAGGGAAGGGGCTGATGCCAGCACCATGGGAAACAACAGCTGGGAGGGAGGGTTTGGGACACCTGGCCCCACAGAGCACCCTGGCTTGTCTTTTTCATTTTGTTTCCTAAACGGAGCCGGGTGTCCAACACCCAGCTCCAGGCACTGCGTGCCCGGTGGAGGGGTCCTGCCGCTGCCTGTGCTGCCGTCCCCCTGCCCCTCACTGTGCAGCTCCATAGGGTATGGATGGCCCCACAGCGGTGTGTTCCAGATCCAGCACCCACGTGAAAAACTTCTGCTGCCAGACCCGAGCCCTCAGATGTTCAACCACTTGCACACGCTGCTCGGGAGCCCTATTTGCACGGCATTGGTATTTGTTGGGATCCACATTCGTAGGAGAACGCATATATTAGATTAATGTCATCACAGTTTGTGGGGATCATCTGTGCCACAGTAGCAGCTCATGGCTCTGACTCGAGCTCCTTGCAAGNCCGAAATGTGCAGCTGGGGCCCCAAAGGGCTGGGACACCCCACACGGGGCATGGGGCTCAGCCCCAGGGGGTGATCCTTGCCAGCTTTCAGCCTCCTTGCACAAAGAAGCTCGCTTAGAAACACAGGCAGCAACTTGCACCCCATACGTAAGCTCAGGTCCCCCAGTCTTCACCGACCTCATGGCAGGGCGCCCCCCATTTCTCATTGTGTTGGTTCTTGCCCTCGACCAACATCTGCTGCTATGATTGCAGTCTCTAATGAGCTTCTAAATCACATCACAGCGTTCTGTGCTGATGAGCCACCGTCAGTAACTAAGTGTTTCCTCCTGCAAGATGTGAAATGCTTCCTACAAGACACTGAGTGCTTCCAATTCCCCCAGCACGGAAGGTGAGAAACTGGGTTTTAGCATGTCTTATTCAGGGAAACCCAGGAACCAAGAGGTGTGCAGAGAGATCTGAGCCTGCCTGCTTTAAACACTGAGGATTCTCTAAGGCTTGCAGTGCGGGTGGGGAGAGAAAACATGGGAAAACACTTCCAGAAAAAGAGAGTAGCTCCAGCCACCATCCTCAGCTGCTGACCCTGGTGGGTGAGGGACTCCAGGCAGCCCCCAGGCAGCCCATTGACCCACAGAGATCTGGGGCAGCTTTCTGGTGTCACACGGACACCCCGCAGCCCCTCTCCTTCCCACCCCAACTTGCTCCTCGTGCACCCACAGAGCCCACCCCACACAGCACCACCTCCTGCATCACCAGGGGCTGAGCTGGGGGTGCTGCACCCACGCTCGGTCCCACCTCAGGAGAACGAAGACGGAAGGATATGAATTATTTCTTTATTTACAGGATGTGTATGATTTTTCATAGGGTTGGTAACGAGGCGATGACTCCTCACAGGTGACTCAGCTTCGCCTTCCCCTTCTGCTCAGTGTGGCCCCTGTGGCTCGTGAGAAGAGAGCCTGGGAGGGTTTGGCTTGCAGCACGGGTTTATGGGGATATTCTTTACTTCCTGCAGATAAGGGTGCAGACAGCTGATGCACTCCAACCCCTCCACAAGCTGTCACCCACATTCAGTCAGGCACAGAGTGCCTGTCCTGCGCATCCCAATGCAGGAGGACCAGCTCACTGTGGGCATAGACCATCCAGGACATGCCCAGCTCAGTGAGGCTATGCCATCCTGCACCCATGGGGATGCAGGACTCCCCTCTCACAGCCAAATCCCAGAGAACTGATGGGCTGTCCACACAGCTTTGGCCTTAGGAAGTGCTCGAGTGCAAGGAAGACAGCAAGGCAGATCCCACTTCTGCTCTGTGCACACCAACACCTGAGCCCACAAAACGGCCCTGGCTTGCTCCTGGGGCTGCAGCCATCTCCTAGGGTTCTTGTGAGGTCGGCAGCACGCAGAAGAGCAAGGCAGTGCTCCTGAGCGCAGCAGGGCAGGAAGCAGATGGGACACATGCCGTGGTGTCTGTGCCATGAGACGTTTTGGCTGGCATCCAGGTGAGGTGCCTGCGCTGCGACTCAGCGCCATGACTCAGCACTGTCCCTGGCACAGGGTGTGAGCTCCAGGTGAGCTGTCCCTGCCTTGCTTGCACTGCCTCTGCAAGGAGCCAAGCACCTCCTGGCCTTGGCATGGCTCACCAGCTCCAGGGGCTCTGCACAAAACAAATTCATGCAGGAATTGTGTGCAGGACATTACCAAGGAAGCAATGTACCATTACAGATGCATAGAGGTGCCTGTTCCCTGCAAGCAAGGGGCACATCGCTACAGTGCTACCAAGGAGCCCACAGGGACCACGCACTTACCAAAATACCCCCAAGAGTGAAGGGGGGAAGAAACAACTGTGTTACCATCTCACAGACAAGATGCTGAGCACACAGTGATGGGATGCTTTTGGCTACCAGGCAGGAAAGCGTGGTGGCAGTCAAGGCAGAATGCCTTTCCCCACAATCCACTTTGGAGACTTGTGGTACCAAGGATCATGCTCCTGTCACGCCCTTCTCCTGAATGAAGGCTGGCTATGGCTATTTCATTTGTTGCCTTGCTTTGAAGGAAACTTACCTTATAATTTTTCCCCCCTCCAGTCAAGACACAGGAAGCGTTCAACATCAATATCAGAATACTGCCACATCAGAAGGACTGTGTAGGACCCTAGGTCCTTTTCTGCAGTACATCAGCAGCAGATGTTCCCAAAACCACTGCTAAACATGTCGTCCACATTCAGCCAAGCTGACACATCCCCACTGGCCTTTGGGAACAGCGCAGTGGCTGCCAAAGCCCCACAAACACGGATCACACTGCTTCACTGGCCCTTCTCTGGGAGAAGATCTCTGCCTGTTGCAGGTAATTGCATTTACTGATCTGCCAACATCAGAGCTCAAAACGAAACCTAGACTCCCCGACAACACTGCTCCACTCCTACCTACAGGAGCTACACAATTGTAGGAAAGTCCCATAACTGCTTGAATTACAGAAAATAACACGTGTTAGTACTGCTTGCTACATTGCACAAGCTGACTTATCTGGAGCTGAGAATTTGAGGATGAGGTGGTCCACAATCACAAAAAATCAAATGCCAGTTGAGTCGCATCACAAACACCTCCCTTCCATCCCATCAATGCATGCTTACCCCCCCGGCAGCTGGGAACTGCTAGAGGAGCAAGGCAGCCACACGCCTGGGCACCAGCGCTGCCCACTTGGCCATGGCACGGCGTGCCCAGGCTGCAGCTGGAAAACACTCCCACGAGCCAACTTCCTCCCCAGCTGCACACGGGCAGAGAGGAAGGGCTGACTCAGGGGGGGAACCCCAGCCTGTTCCATAAGTTTAGGTTTTACCCAGGCACATCCACTGTGAGGTCTGAGTGCAGCTCACAGCACAAGCTGAAGGACTCCTGGTTTCAACAAAACATTTTCATTAAACTGAACACAGGCAGGACGCAGAAGACAGTGTCACAACCAAGTTCAAGATTACGCATTTCGAACATAGAAATATTTTTAAAACAAGTAAAAATTGAACGGACCTCATACAGTCTAGTCAAGCCACCTGTTCAAAATACAAAAATACCCAGTTCAGACCCAAGTTCTGGGCTTTGACTCACTGAGCCTCAAACATCTCGAAGGATGCAAACTACACAGCATCCCCATCCCGTGCCTGCCCAGGCAGCCGCTTCCAGAGCTCCGTACCACTGGGCTTCTTCCCTCCCTCACTACCAAGACAGGGATCCCCACCTGGAGACCTGCACCAGAGAGCAGAACAGCAGCCCACGCTGCAGCCACCCTCCACAGCCATTCCCCCTTCCCTGTGCTCCAGCCCTTACCTGCAAGCAGCTCTCCCCAAAGCCTCCATGAAAGGCCCAGTGGCTCCTCATTCACCATGTGCAGCCTTACCGCATCCTCCTTCTCCTCCTCCTCCAGCTCTGTCCCCAGCTGCCTATTGCCTCAACCACCACAGGGTTGCAGCCACCCCATGACAGACACAGGGTTTTCCTCAGGGCAGCCCAAGCCCCTCCAGCAGCATCCCTGTCCCACAGCACAGGAGCAGCCAGGTTCACTGAGCTGAGCCCCAGGAGTGAGGCTCTGTCCCACAGCTGCACCACATCCCCTGGCGATGACCATCAAGAAGCAAAGAGCTCCCAGGTGTGTTGGCCTTTATAACCCACAACCACCTGCTGTGGGCTGCACTTCACCGATTAAGAAAACAACACAACTCTCTTCCAAACCTCCCCAAGCTCCTGCCCGAGCAAGGTGTCTCGGCACGCCCTGTCACAACCCTGGGCTGCAGGTCACGGTACACAAGCACGGGCTGTCCGTGACTGCAGCTCGCCGGTGATCGCACACCGGAAGAGCGTTGCACAGATGACTTCACGAAACAGAATTAAGAGTCATGCATGAGAGAGGACATTGCCACAGCTCTGGCGTAATTAGGAGCCATCATCATCAAGCACAGGAAATTGGCACATCTGCTTTTGCAGGCTGTCAGGTGGCCGCTGGCTGGTGCACGCTGTCAGGGGGAGCTGTGCTGCAGCTTGTGAGCCCTGCAGAGCCGCCTTCGCACAAACATTTACACAGGCTCCCCCAAAGCAGCGGTGTGAGCAGCTCTTTCACCATTTATCCTCCCAGGCATTTTCCCATTCTCGCCCTAGCCCTGAGAGGGAACACTGGGCCGACAGTGCCATGTTCTTTCTCCCCTCCAGCCCTAAAGAGCTCAGGCTAGATGAACACCAGCCACTTTTAACCCAGCATAACCCCAAACAGAACAGAAGTTGCATTTCTGTCTGGATGCACCCAAGAAGGGGTTTGCTCGTTTCCCCTAGAGCCAGAGATAAAATGCTAGCACATGGCTGCAGAGCAAAGACATGCCACTTCTCCCTTTTTTCCCTTTGGGTGCCTGCTCAGAGCCGTGCTGTTCCCTTTGTGGGATGCACCGAGCTGCCTGTGTGGAGAGCTGCTGCCTGCTGCAGCTGTGCCGTTGTTTCCCAAGAAGACCAAACAGGGTCACTGCAGCCCCAGAGTTGTGCAAAAATCCCATCCGGAGCCATCCCTCCGTGCTGCTCCCAGGCAGCGGCTGTTCCCTGCGCAGTTTGATGTTTTCCATTACACTTTTTTAAATTATTTTTTTGCTCTCCCAGGCCAAGGCTGATTTATTTGCACTCTGTGATGGTCTGCGCCAGGATAGCACGTGCTCCTGTCTTTCTTTTTGATCCCTCTGCTCACCTGAGCATAGTGGGAACAAGCAGCACTGGAAAGGGTGCTACGCGTCCCCGTGCAGTCACCGTGCTGAAAAACAAGGGAGCTTCTCCGCTTTGCTCAGACCGGGAACGATATCAATCCTCATCTTCTGCTCATCCGGGCAGCTAAAGGTCCCACATGCACACACCACTGACAGAGCTCCACATTCTCATACAGAAGCAAACACATTGCTAACATTCAGGTTTCCTAGTTTCTGGAGTTGAGAGTTGGCTCCCCCCCTCCCTCCCCATGTTTTTGGATGTATTTTCAGCACAAATCACAAACTGTTTCTGTATGTTGGAAAGGAGTGGCTACTCAGGAATTCTGAGCTTGCATAATTCCCAGATTTGTCTAGACAGATATTTTCCATCTGGATGATACATGCAACAGCACACGGACACGAGTTCCTGTGTTACTTAATGCTATCCTTTTTATTTATTCATTTATACACTAATGTGCAGAACGCACACAGACCACTGGGCTACATCTGTAAGGGGGGGAGAGGATTTGTTTGGGTAATCCTCCCGCAGGCAGCTCCTCGATGACTGCTGTGCGTTGTGTAAATACTGGACTCGCAGCAGCTCCTCTCCCCCCGTGTGATGGATGGGACTTGGTGTGGCCAGCCCACCGTGGGACCGTATGTCCTGTGAGCTGCGTCGGGTCCAGCCCCGCAGGACAGGACTCGGCAGTAGAGTTACATCAGTCTCTGCATTCACCTTTCCTGCAAAAAGCCTTCCAGCCTTCCTTGCTGCAGATGTGGGAGTGCAGCCCAGAGCCTGCAGGCAGCTGGCCTGGGGTTGGGACAGAGGTCTCCTGGCACGGGCAGGGACCCCTCCCTCTGCTGCTCTACATTTGGATTTATTCGTCCCTGTAGCAGTGAAGGAGGCAGGGAAAGAGGCGGGAGAGAAAACGGTCTGTTGAGTTCTGAGAACCGGGCAAGGAGGCCACACCAACCCAAATAAAGCCAAGGCCACATAAATGGCCACAAGCTACTCCTCTGTGCTTCCCTGCCTATCTCTGCCTCACCCGACCCTTCCAGCAAAAGAGGCTCGAATTATTTGCTGCTTCTGCAGAAACCACAGACCGAAAGAGGAATTCACGCACTTGGAAACTGGGAAGGAGCAAGCCTTGGCTGTCACAAACCTCGGACTGGCAGGGTCAGCTCTCCTAGAGCAGCTGGTCACATGCAGCTGAAGCAAATTTTCCAACAGCTGGATAATGTGACACGTACTTGCAGGGCTCGGGGCGGGCTTGTGTCGATCTGCAGGCCAAGCTCAGCCATGTTCCGGTGACCCTCTGCAGGGTCCCAGGTGTCTGCAGCGAGGGAGAGGCCAGCACTGCTCCACGTTTCTTAAACGCAGTGGATTAGCAGCCTTTGCTTCTGCTGGGTCTTTGGCAGAGCGCAGGTGGCTCAGCCCTTAATCTGCTGTGTTTCCAACATCCGCGGGGAATGTAAAATGCAGCTTACTTGCCCTTTGGCCTCGCTAGCTCAGAAATATGAAGAATTTCATGCGCCAGATCTTTAGCTGCTGTAAATCACCGCTGGTCCACAGACTTTTGTGAAATTTCCAACTCACATCGCAGCAGGGCTCAGTTCGGTGTTCTGACTGGCGTTCTGACACGGCTGTGTCAGGGCAGAGCGCCCTGCCCACAGGCAGCCATCCAGCAGCAGGAAAGATCTCCGGCAAGCTGCCTCTGACCATGGCTTTCCCTGTTCCTCGTACAGAGGGAAGAAAATTCAGATCCCTTTTGGAGCAGCCCATGCGTCTGATTCACCTACAAGGCCTGTGAGAGGCATGTGATCCCTGCTGGGTCATTGTCCTGGTTAAAAACATCAAAAATCTGTTCTGTTGTGCTTTCAGACACAAAGTTACCCAAGCACCATACAGGGTAGGACAGAACTCTAGGTGCCCCTCTCTTTTCCCTTTTTATTTCTGAGCACGTTATGTGGCACGGAGCATCTCTTTGGTTGGCTCAGGTCCTCCGTCATGTTGTGTCCCCCCCCCACCTCTGTGGTCCCCGTGTCATTCTTTCTGTAAGAAGCAGCACTCATTTAAAGACCAAGGTTGTTTGTAAGTCTGCATTGGGGAAACAGAAAATTCTTGTTTGATCTCACAGTAGGGGAACCATCATGTGATCCAATTTAGCAAGAAAATACTTCAAAATTCTGCGTGGAGTCCTGTTGTTCCAACAATCGATTCAGCGTGGGAAACCTGCTTGCTAGAAGTGACAAGGAGAAAACGGATGTTAGAGATACCAACTTTGCCAGCTTATCACAGCCGTGGCTGACACGGGATTCTTCCTGTATTTTGTCACAAGAAAGATGTCGGCTCGGAGATGGAGGCTCCTTGAGAACACCAAATCTCAGCCCGCCGTGCTGTGTGTTTTTGTTGCCCATCAGGCTAGCTGGACTCTCCCAGCCGCACTGCTGGGAAGTGCATTTTTCTCCTCGCAGGGCCCGTGAGGAGCACAGCACACAGCAGCCTGCTGTGGGATGCCTGAGGCACGGCTCAAGGTCACGCTCGTGGGTGCTCCCAGCAGCCCTGAAGCCCAGCCCGACCGCACATGGCTGTGGCACCCCTCTCAGGCTTCCTCAGAGGATAATTCCACCTGTTCCCACCTGTATTCAGGCCTCCTACAGCCCCATAAAACATTAATTTAATAAAAGCTGCAATTCCACGACAGCCTACTGCCAGTCGCAAGCTGGTATTGATTCCTGAATAATTCATTTGGCAGAGGATGGAGTAGAAAAAAGTAATTTCTGAGGGAATTTTGTCTTGGTAGACTGCTCACCCTTTGAGCAGTTCCACTGCAAGCCGTTTGTTTCGGGAGACCGCCAAATTCTGAAGGAAACGTGTTTGCTCTCATCGGGCATGGGGCACCTCTGAACTGTGCTTTGCCTTTCCACCGCTGGATATTGACCCATCGCTCCTGTGAGGGATGCCATGGTGGGAGGCAGGTCTGGGGTAGAGCTGAGAGCTCCAGCACGTTACTTTGCTACAGAACATCCCACACCTTGAGAAAGAACACTCAGCTGGGCCCTAACCTGCAGCGTCCCGAGGTCAGCAGGGCTGGAGAGCCCTGCACCTTCCTCTCCCTCCACTGAAGCTCTGAAGGCAGCCGTCTGCAAATCAAAGCTGCACAGACCAGAGGCTATTGAAACAAAATGGTGAACAAAAGAACAATCCATTTTATTTCCAATCCCACTGATCGTTCACCACACAGCGCTTGTGGCAAGAACTCCACAAAGGAAACAAAGGCATAGAGGATAGACGTTTATTTTTAGCTTAGCAGACAATTTCGGTTGATGCAGCTCGCGGCTAGAATTTTTCATCAGAGAAAATTCACGCGTCTTTTTAGCCCTTAGATAATATTTTACGATTATAAAGCATATTTGAACTTCCTGTGAAAACCTGAAGCCCCAGATGGCAAAATCTGAAAGATAGTACTCCTGCAGCACAAAGTGACGCTTTCCGCAGTGCCTCATGTTCGCTGCGAAGGATCCAGCTTATGCTTCAGACCAAATGCTTGCTCTATATTTAGCTCGGCACAGCCTATTGTTGAGCGGTACGGTTCGGGGGCTGCCACGTGCACGTTCCCAGCGCAATAGTTCGGTTCCTGGAACGGAGAGAAGGGTTCGTGAGCGCGCGGTCGGGACTTGGAGGAAAGTTGGTGCGGAGAAAAGTTGGCTGCTTGGCGCCCCTGGCACACAGCGCCGGGCTGAGCGCTCACAGACGGAACTACTGGGGTAAAAAGTGCAATAAAATGAAGATAGAACCGCCCCCTGGAGGCTCCTGGTTCCATGCCCTCGGAGGGCGGCCGGGGCGCTGCCAGCTCCCAGCGAGGAGGGCTGCGGGAGGGTAGCACGCAGAGCCTGGGCTCCGCAGCCCAGGGACACCCCGCAGCTCTCGTGCAGGAACACAGCGCTCCGGCGCGTCGCAATCGGCTCTGCCGGCCCTCGCGCCCNGCTGCCGCTCCTCCTGCTGCTGCTGCTGCTGCCGCCCGCCGCCTCCGCCGCCCCAGCCCCGGAGCAGCCGTCGTGCCACGGCGCCTTCGACATGTACTTCGTGCTGGACAAGTAAGCGCTGCCCGCGCGGGGCCGCTTTTGTTCCCCGGCCCCCGCGGGGCTGAGGGGCGGCGCGCACCGCGGCCGTTACTCGCGGCCGTTACCGGCCAACGGCTGCCGCGGGCTAACGGCCGCCGGGGGAGGGAGGGAAGCGAGGGGAGCCCCGGCCCCGCTGATGGAGCCGGCGGCGGCGGAAAGTTTCCTGCGGCCGCCGCTGTGTGCCGCCTATAACGGGGGTCGCCGCGTGCCCCCTCCGTGGAAGCGAGCAGCCGCCGTGAAGCGCTTTCTGAGAGAAAAAGTGAGTTTTTCGGGCAGGCTGGCGGCATCTGCCGCCCCTCCCCCCGGCAGCTGGCGGCCGTGTTTGTGCGGGGAAGTTTGTGCCGGCGGCCCCGCTCTGCGCTGGGAGCCCCGCCCGGAACCCGAGCAGGGACCCCTCGGGGGCATTCACGGGACGGGGAGAGGAGCAGATCGGCCTGTGTCAGCCGCCTGCCCGGTGCTCCTGGACGGGGGGGCCTGCTGATGCGCTTGTGTTTCCTTTGCAGGTCCGGGAGCGTAGCGCAGAACTGGCACGAGATATTCGATTTTGTGAACCAACTGACGGAGAGATTTGTGAGGTGTGTTGCTGTGTTCCTCACGGCGTCTGTGGCGCTGGGAAACCCTGCGTGTTTGTAGGCTCTGTAGAGATGTTGTGCGCACACACAAGTTTGGCTTCTGGTGCCCAAATTGCTAGAAAATGTTGGAAACTTTCACTCTGCTTTCTCATGTTTGAGTCTCAGCAGCAAGGTGATATTACGCATCTTTAAATGCTTAAGTCTCAAACTGCTTTCAGATGTCATCTGATATTTTTAACTTTTGTTTCCCATGACTTCCCACATGGCTTCTTTCTGATAGAATACTTCTCACGGGCCGCTTTGAGTGTTCTATCTAAAGCAGGCCCTCTGACTGCACGTCTGCATGTCAGCGTGTGGTGCAGATAAGAAGGAGCAGCCTTCACGCCTGGGCAAACGCACAGGAAGTTTGTGCCATGGTGACTGCGTCTGTGTTGTGCACACCTGTCATCAGCTGGGTGCAGAACTGGCACGCGGTGCTGCCTGGCAGGCAGGGTGCTGCCAGCGCTGCCCAACTGCAAACAGCCGAGGGTGGCTGTGGGGCAGCATCTTGCTTGGGAAGGATTAAAACAAGTGCCCCCTCCCAACACACAGACATACATGCAGCAGTTGTAATCTTGGCTTGATAATAAAGGGAGATACAAATAGGCCTGCATAACTTGACACTGCTGTGTCCATCATCTGCAAAGCGCATCTGATGCAAAACAAGTGGGTGACACAATCTTTTGGAAGTGTTTTTTTCTAAGGTTTAAAAGAGCAAAAAGAGCCTGAGGAGACCATAGAACCACTTCTTTTGCAGTAAGCGATGAAAGATATGTTTGTCCCCCCTGAGAGGGCGGTGCTCGTCCAGTGTCAATCGTTAGTTTCATTGCCTTGTACAGCCAAATGACACAGCCCTTTGCAGCAGGTGTGGTAGGGTGGTCTGACTGCCTTCTCTGAGATGAAGCTGTTTAGCTGGTAAGTTAGTCCACTGGCCTTTCAGACCAGAGGAGTTAGTGATAGTGCTAAGCCAGTCTGACCTGAGAACATCTCACCCAGTGTCCAGCTGCTGAGCACTCAGCCTCGTGTGGCACGAACCCTTTGCAGCATGCACTGTCCAGACTTCCAAAGGAGCCAAACAGTGGCCATCTCCCCTCGTGCTCCCCTGGGGGAGCGCCTCCAAGGGCTGATATGGCCTTCATTCCACCTTTGGGCCTCAGTACGCTTTTAGAATAGGGCACAGAGTCAGTTGGCCTTGTCCTTAAACTACAGAGAGTAGTTGTGAACAGAGCTACAGAGAACCCAGCTGGCAGCAGTCTGTTTCAGTCCTCAGTGAAACTTTTCACCTGAAGAATTAATTCCTAGCTGTGTGACCTGTGTGTGTCAGTTCACCAGTACGGCTCGTCCATAACGCGTGTGCTTGCAGTAACAGCACTGTGCGGGTTATCTTGGTTCCGAAGGGCAGGGCTGCTTGGTCTGGCTGGTGCTCGTAGGATCCTCTGTCATCTGGGTGCTGGGAAGGCCACACGGAAATGGGATGTCTTGGAAAGAGGGGAGTTTCATGACGTTAGTTAAATTGTAACTCTGAGGTTTTGGCCTGGGAGAGTTGCATCTCAAAGAGGGAAGTCTCACATTGCTTGGGCTGGAAGGTGAGGTAATCACAGAGATGGGGATTTCTGTTGTTTCTTGTTGGGCAACCACTTACAGCAACTCACGCAGCCACTAATAACTGCATTTGCAACAACTCAGAATTTTTTGTGTTCAGCACCTTAATGGATAGCCTACCAGACTGGACCTTATTCTGTGCAGCCAGAGGTTTGCCCAGTACTTTTATTTCTGCATTGTCAATAATTTTAAATTCTATCATTGACACAAATTAACTGAACATGTGTGGTCACTTTTACTAACAGTAACCCAATATGTTAATGCTGATACCTTGAATTATAAAATTTACCAAATATGTTGAAATTGTCATGAATAAAAATTTCAGACAAGTAGGACAAATGTTGTTACAACTTACCTTCGGAAAGTTACTGTCCTGGCCTTCTGGAATGTAAGTTTCTAAGTGATGTGTTTTCCAGTAAGAGTTGGAGGTAATTCCTCTTAATCTTCCTGGAAGAGACAGGTGGGCTTTTCCAGAAAAGATTTAATTCCTTAATAAAAAAATCAGTTTGTACAGTATTGCTTTTTACAATGACATTTCCCTGGATCCTTTTACATAGGTTGATCTTAGTTGCACAACTCTGTGTCACAGATTAAACATACTCATACTGAAAGAGTTTGTCATGCCACCTTTCTAGAGATGAAAGGGACGAAGAATACTATTTTTCTTTGATTCTGGTGATTTTATGATCCAAAAGCACAGTTTGAAATTTATTTTTTGTTGGGATCAAAGTTCATCAAGCGGTAGCTAGCTTTTGCACGTGTCCATTTCTAATACCCCAGAGCAAGAGCATACCCTGAGTATATTTATTTTTACACCAGTGACCATGAAAACATACCTTTTATACTTTGGTAAATCACAGCCTGTGGATTTCACATTCCATTGGGTCACATGAGCTTCAAACTGTTACGTTTAGCATGTGTTGATCTGGAGTTCAGTTAGGCAGGAAAGAAGAATAATTCTGCTACTTTGTTCTGAATATATATCTGGAAAAGGAAGAGAGATGGGCAAAAACCTGTTAGTTCCTTCCTTATTCTTGGTTTGTAGTTTGAAAGTGTGTTCTTTTGAAGTTAGAGGATAAAGACAATAGTAATAAAGTATGAGTACATGAATGGAATGCTGTGTATCTGTACATTTTGTTTGTCTAAAATGTAATTTTTTTCTTTTCTCTCTTTTAAAAGCCCCAAGATGAGATTATCGTTTATTGTGTTTTCCTCCCAGGCACAAGTCATTATGCCATTAACTGGAGACAGGTTAGTGCACTGCTTTTTTTAATTTCCCTCTCCCTCTCCCCACCAAGGGCTCTTATTAAATCAGAGGAACAGTAGCAGATACTGGACAATAACTGATACCTTGAAGCGGTGGCCAGTCATGAGGCCACTGCGTGGAGCTGGGTTTAATCGTGTGAACGTCTCCATAGGTAGTGTGGCAAAAAGGAAGGAAAATGATGAGAAAGAAATTCTTGATGTGAATTCTGCCACTGCTTTGCAAAACAACTAATGGCAATTTTTTCATCTCCGCGTGACTCTGCATCTTGCTTGGCACAGAAGGATAAATAATTAGTGCTTTTATCTTTGTAAAGCAAGGTCTGTAGATAAAAACTCTTCGGTGTTTCTTAATGTCTAGGTAAAGCACACTGGGGTAAATTAACACTTCCCATAATCTCATATAAGGTATGTATTTTCTAATCATAACTTCAAAATAGGTTTTAGACAGTGGAGTTTGTGCCATTTGAAAGGTGAGAGATCTTTGTGGCACCATGAACATGTCTCGATGTGCCTGACCTCTTCCATTCAGTTGATGTTTTCAAGGGTACTGGAAGACAAGGCTACTTGCTCTGATTTCAAAAGGAAATTATGATGAGCAGCTGGGACAGGGCAGGGACAGATGGGGGCTAAAACAGAAGCAGAAAACCAGGCAGAGGGGAGATTGTTGCAAAATTAATTACTAAAACCACAGGAATAGGAAAAACATGGTGGAATCTCTGCTTTCAGCAGAGGTCAGTGGCAGTGTCCTCAAACCACCAGAGTCCTTCAGAAATCCTTTCAACCCTGTTAAAACAACATGTCCTCACTGTCTCCCTTCTGTCCAGAAGCCAAGCACACTGAACAACTTTCTGGGTTTGGAACACTTGGATAAATCATTTAGGAATCGTTAATGAACTGTGGCAGGGTGGAAGGGAAGTAGTCCTTCCTTTCTGTTCCTTTTAGTAGAGTCAATGTAAAGCATCATCTCTCACATTTGTTCAATTTACTTTTTTTTCTTTTTAGTAATACATAATAGCAAGTACAACACTTACTGAAGAGAACTGTCATTGGCAACAGACAAATGAGTCGCCCTATAGAAAAGTAGGTTGGCATCCTAGACATAGGCTGTCTAATGACAATTCTAAGCCCCTCCTGTTTTAGCATTCCAAAAAGTGGTCTGACTTTAGAACAGTTAAGTGTTCACCTCCCCCCACCCACACTTGAATGCTGGATCTGCTCTCTGTAGGGAGAGACAAGGTTATAAGCCATTTTTCCAGATGGCTTGAGAGAGGTCAGGGGAGGACATTTAAGCCTGTTCCAAGGACTGCTCAAGTCAATGAGATCCTTTCTCTTGATTTCAATAGGCCCTTAATCCATGTCAGTAGCCTGTTCCTTATCAAACTCGGAGCGTCAGCATTGATACCGCACAGACCACTTGGAATGCTCAGGCAGAACTCTGGAATCATGCCATGGAAACACAAGTGCCTTTTTCATTGCATGTCTGTGGCACACTTCAGGCTGTGGAAAGAACTATGCTTTTCTCAGAAACCTAGGTTAGGGCATAGGAAGAACCTATTTTATTTCCTGTGAGTTCCTCTGTCGAACTTTCTTAAATGCAAGGTTTCTGGTGCTTTTGTGTGTGTGGCAAAGCAAAGGAAATCACTACCCTTACTGTTTAGGAGGAATTGTAAGGAAGATGAAGAAGGGGACAGGAGTAACTGTGATCCTGTGCACATCAGTAAGAATGGATAGGTACACCTGGAACAGTTGTTTCTTTAAATATAGAGGAATTCAACAGTTAAAATTTAATTACAATTCCAAAACCTAGTTGTTCTGGACAGGAGATGAGGATGCCAAATACAGTGCAGTATCAGGGAAGTGGTACTGCACTGTGTGTCCTTACAGAACGTTACAGCCTTGTTAGCTGATGTGCATTTTGGCCTTGCTGGGATGTTTTTCCCCTCGCTCACTTGCTAATTCACAAATGTCAGGAAACCACAATTTATTCCCAGCAGTTACTTCCAAGTAGGGAGGTCTTTTTAGTTTCAAAAGTCATAGGATTCTAATTGTTTGCACAAAGTTATTGCTGTTTTCAACTGCATTACAAAGCCGTGGATACAAAAAAAAAAAAAAAACCCGCACCATAGTGCTAAAGCCCCCAGATTACCAAAGATTTTGTGACTGCGAGCAGTGCTATGTGGATAACTCTGCAAAGAGAAGTCATTGTTAACCACAGTACATACAATGCTAGGATAAATCCATAGAATAAACTTAACACCCAAATGGAAGAGACTTTTCACACTGCTTCTATGCCATTTTAGAGATGCACATTTCCCTTGTGAAGTTCACCTGGAAACTATATGCAAAATGGTAAACAAAGATTTGTGCATTTGCGTTTGGGGCTCAGCTGTGCCCTCCCCCCCCAAAAAAAAGCAGGTTGCTTGGAAAAACAGATAAACCTATAAATGTCTCCTGCATTCTGTTTTGGCCAGCTATATGCTGGCCAGTAGAATTTCAGGTTTCTGAAAACCTGCTCCTGCAGCACATAACCAACATCTATAGCCAGAACTAGCTCTGCTGATTCTGCTTAGCTGAAATTCCATCTCGAGCTATGGAAAGAATATGTTAGCGAAGGTGGAAAAAAATTAGACCCTTAAGTACCTGGTGCATTACCAGCCGTACCTTGCTGTGCTTGTCCGTAGTCTGGTGGAGTTCACTGTTTCTTAACTGCCCAGATTCATGGTGAATACAAACATCCTGTAACCTAACAAGACATTCAGGCACATTCAGCCTTGGTCACGAGAGCAAACTCTGCACTTTGGCGCAGGAAAGCTTGCAGAAACAGAGCCTGCAGACTGTGTTCTTGCTGATCATATAAAGTACAGAAAAAAGAGCGCCTGTCTTTCTTCTATCCAGAGCCCATGCAGGAGGTCTAGAATTTTAAGCAGAATCATTATTATTGTTGTTAGTCCTCTGTAGTGTTTGAGAGGTGTAGAAAGCCAGAAAGTCCTCCGAATTATGCATCTGAAGAGGCTGATGTGCAGAGTTAACTTTCACAGGTGTGTTGGCTATGTTTGCTAGGGGGGAAGCCATCCCTCCTTTTCTTAAAGAGCACTTGCCTTGCTTTCTTTCAAGGTTAAATCCTGTCTCTCTGTACACATCACAGATGCATTAATTTCCTTTAAGGCAAGTGGTTGTCCCTGTCTGTTAAGTGAACTTACTCTCAGACACAGTATCGCAGCTGTGAGAAATTAAAATGACCTGTGCTCCGTAACTGGTCTGTAGCTTTGTCATTGGTCCTCTCAAATGGGAGGGTGATCTACACTGTGTTGCTGATGAGGGACGTCGTACCTGTCTTCCACTGCCAAGGAAAAAAGTCATCACATCAGCAACATCAGCAGTCAGACCACTGGGCTGCTGACCACGCTCTCTTTAGCATTGTGCCAATTAAACTTTAGTAAACCAAGAGATAGTGTGCAACAGTGATGAAAACAGTACCTGTTGAGTGCCTTAAGTAAGAGCTTACAGTTGCTGCAGCAGGGCTTGTGCAGAGAAACCTCTCCTGTAAACTTCTGGTGGTGGTTGCTTTGGCACAGCGCGAACTCTGGAAGGCAAATAGTCACATTTAGACCTGAAAGTAAGCATGAACTCTGGAGCGTGCTCAGGTGAGGAGAGGCTGCTACATTTTGGTTTATGTTAAATTGATTGCTTTGATTGTTTGCAAAGCCAGACTGCTTTGTGATCTCTTTACTAAATGCTCTGGCTTAAATAAATTTAATTCTGCAGTGCCCTGGCTTGGGGCACTGAAGGTACAAGACAGGCTCTCTGCAGACTTTGGCCCAGGCAGGGAGCAGTGTTTGTAGATAAGCCTGAGTGCCTCCCAGAGGAGTTGGCACAGCCTCCCACACAGCAAACAAGCCCTCTCCAGCTGGAGTGAATAATGCTGGCATGGGGTCCTGCTCTCCAAGATAGAACATGTCAGGGTTCCCCTAAGGGCACTGCTGAAGCCACTGCCAGCAGCACTCCTTTCTTTGGCCAGGCTGGGGCTTTTCCTGCAGCCCCTGTTTGCAGAAGTTCATGAACTAGCCAAAAAGAACCCCCAGATCAAAATAGCAAAGAGCTTATAGCTGCAGAGGCATTTGCCTGCTTGCTGCTAGAAGAATTACCTGAAGTAGTTGCAGAGTTTCTAACAGACAGAGTAGCTGTTACAAATTAAATGTACCTTTTCTAAAAGACAGAGCTGTGATGCAGCACATAGGATGAATGAGGAAGATACTAAACCTGTGATCAGTCAGCCCAACCACAGATAGGCTGCAAGTTGCTGATTTTGTTTTGTGTTTTCCACCTCCCTCCCTTGTCTGACTTACACCACAAAGCCAAAGGCAATCCAGCCTTTATTACCATTATTGAATTGTACTGCAGTAGCGTCCAGACACCCAGACTGAGGTCATGGCTCTGTTATTTCAGCTCTGATGAGTTTCATATAAAACCAGATCTTCTCTGCAGAGTTTTGTGGCTACAAAAGCTCATTACAGAAACGAGGGAGAGGAGAGTTTAGAGAGCACTGGAGAGTAGGAAAGAGGGCTTTGGAGTGCCACAGTGATTGAATAAAGAGGGTCCTGTTACCAGAGGGATTCAGGTAGACATGAGCTCCTGTGCCCACCCTTCTAACCTTGTGGGTGCAAGTTTCAGTGTGTCTCAGCTAACCCCTCTTGCTGTCTTTGGGGCTTATTTACTCGGGCCCTGGGTCCTGCATTGGCCTTGAGACATGACACCAGGACTGGCTTATTACCTGGCCAACCCAGAGCAGGCTTGGAGCTCGTCCGCATCTGGCTGGGCTGCCCTGAGAGAAAGAGATGGTGACTGATGAAGTTGCAGCTAAAAAAACTCTTGCTGCCGAAGATTTTCCTGGAACCCCTTGTAGGCAGAGGCCTGGAAACACCAGAGATTTCTGTGTGGCTAGGTCACAAGACATTTTAGATAAATAAAACTGAATTGATTGTACAAAAGCTATTTTTGCAAAATGAAATCTGTTTCAGAAAACTGGGACTTCAGTTGCTGCTTGTTTCTTGGCAGCAGAACACTAACGCCTGTGATGTGCTGCCACTCATTCTGGCAAGTACTAAGTATGTGGTTTATAATCCACGTTCATACATAATCAGTTTCAAGTTGTTTCTATAGATGCTGAATATAAAATATTTGGATCAAACAGATTGTATTATCTTACATAATTTGTTCTTTTCCATATAGTCGATGCAACTTTTTTT